>VXBT01000728.1:1119571-1251276 GCA_013400235.1 Oriolus oriolus
AAAAAAAAAAAAGAAATTGCATTAATGGAACAGGTCGGTTTCCATTTTTTCCCAAAAGAAGGGAAAGAAAAATGTATAATTTTGGCTTGGCATCTTTCCTATTTTATTCAGGCTTTTGCAACAAAATAGTACCTATTGCATATGTTACCATCTGGGGAATGGTAAATCACTGCTTTATAAGGTCCAAAAGTGTTATTATTCAATTTTAGAAAACAAAATTATAAAATAAAATAAAAATCCTTCCCAGGCAAAAGAGCTCTGGAATCTTTTCTAACACTGAGCTCTAACTCAGTGTAAGTAATACAAGACTTCATTTTGATACACAGGGAAGTGATATTTATAACAGCCTGGCCAGATTGCAAACAGATGTTGGTAGAAACTCAATCTATTATTAAATTAATTTGCCTTTCCACCCCCAAGAGACTGCAGAACACAAAACAGGTATATTCAATATAAATAAAGTTTTCCAGAAAGGTTCAGCACTGGAGCACATGCAATATGACAGTGCCAGACCCATCTTCTCACAGCTCTGGACACAAATATCCCGGTCCTAAGAGATTCTACTCAGATGGTTTTAGGGGCAAGGGATTGCCCAGGGTGGAACTATGGGAACTTTGTAGGGAGAAAGCAGGTGAAACATCAGAGCTGATGTTGCCCTATCCATGTCAATCTCCCAGTTGACAGACAGGTGCAATCACTAGCCAGTATGGATTGTGATATCCAGGATTAAAAAAGAGGTTTCAAGGGGGTGAGTTGCCTCTTAGCACAGGAAAAAATTTGTCTTTGATCATGTAGTGGGAATGGTATGCATCCTGTGAAACATTTCTGGGTGTTTGGGAAGAAATCGCTTCTGGTGAGAAACTAAGCTGCAATTTGTCACTTTTACTGTTCTTTAGGATAAAGTGGAAGAAACCAGGGAAAATTCACAGGTGCTTAAGAATTGATTTTATGTCTACCAGAATGTGATTGTCAGGTTATAGCAACATTTTTATTGCAGGTGTTCAAGCAATGCTAAAAGAAAATGTAAATATAATGTTTAGTGAACACCCAGCTTATAGAGTAAGACAAGAAACTAGCAAATAATGGCGCATAAGCTTGTTTGCTCAGCTGGCACAAGCCTGGTGTGGGCTGGGCAGCGGAATAAAGCATGGAACGTAGGATGATTTGAGTTGGAAAAGACTTATAAGACCATCAAGACCAGCCATAAAAGAGACCCCTAGCTTAGCAGTAGGGACAGAAATATCTGCTACTGTATTACACCTACTGGTGCCCTGCCTGGGTCACTATGCAATTTAATAAAAAACCCACTAAAGTAGAGGTTTCCCTGAACACTGTGTATTTCCTGACATTCTGGGGTAGCCAGTATAGAGTGGGGTTCACACTTTGGGGTCTGCTTGAAGTCCACATAAACTTAAAAGACTGGGATGGGTTGACCTTTGCTGGATGCCAGGTGCCCACCAAGCCTCTCTATCACTCCACTCCCCCTTCTGAGCTGGACAGGGCAGAGAAAATAAGATGGGACACAAGTCACAGGTTGAGATAAGTTTATTAAAATTGAGATAAATTTATGAAACCAAAAGCAAAACATTTTGTGGGCACAAGAAAAGACAGGGGGAAAAAAAGCATCAGCAAGTGATGTCCAGCCACATCCCAGAAAGCAGGGCTTTATCACATGGAGAGGGTGCTCCAGAAGGCAAATATTGTAAATAATGAATGGCCCACACTTCCTCCTCCTTTTCTTAGCTTTTATATTGGAGCAGATGTCATACGGAATGTCCCTTCATGTGGGAGCCAAAGAGCATCTGCCCTGGCTCTGTTCTCCAGGTTGGTCCTGGTCCTGGTCCTTGTCCTCGTCCTCGTCCTTGTCCTCGCCCTTGCCCTTGCCCNCCTGCCTCAGTTTCCCTGTTGGCTCCCTACCTGAGCCCCGCCCATGTACCGCCCCTGTGCCCCCAAACCATCAGCTCCTGATGTTCTCCCCACCCCTGTATAAACCCTGGATCCCCCAGAGCCGAAATTGTCTTGCCTCTAGCTGTCCTTCCCTGGTGAAGATGAAATAAAACTTCCTAGTGGGATTCTGTGCAGAGACCCTTCCTGGCTCGTTATCGTTGATGTGTCGTGACAGCCAGCCGGGCTGTGAGCGACCCCCCAGGCCCCCCCGGCTCACGACACCTTCGGTCATTTTGGGGCCATGTCCTGCCTGTGTCCCCTCCCAGGATCTTGTCCATTCCCATCCTGCTGGTGAAGGGGGAATGTTGGAGAGGCAGCGCTGGTGCTGTGCCAGCTCTGCCCAGCAGCTCCCAAGCACCGGGGAGTTATCAGCACCTTTCTAGACACCAGTGCACAGCACAGCACCGTGGGGGCAGCTGTGGGGAAATGAACTCCAGCTCAGCCAGGCCCAAAGCAGTTCTGATAAGCCAATCTCAGGCTGGAGTGGTTCTTGCACTTGGGAGTGCTGCTTCCTTAGCAGATGCCTGATAGGAGTGCATGCTTACCCTCAAAATGCTGGTGGAACCCATTTACAATTTCACTCAGTCGGATCATTCAAAACTATTTTATTGATCTCTTGGATTGTGCTAGTTTACAAAGAAGCATGAATGTAAATACCATAATTGGAGTATCCATGCTGTCCTCTGTGTTTTTGTATCTGTAATCTCTTTTGCCAGGAGTCCCTTTAAGATGTGGAAATTCAATTTGAACTGAATTCTAGAAAAGTGATACAATGTTTCTGAGGGGCTGTATATGGCAATGCTGCAGGGATGAAAAAATAAAATAAATTGTTTAAAATGTTCTTAGCTAGGAATAGGACAAAAGTGTATTCTGACAAGTAATAAGATTTTAAAGATAACATTTGGGCTATCAGGAAGGATTTTTATTTTAATGAAGTGATGACTGGGGGCCAATCTCATTATTTCTATCTTTCTTACAAGTCTGAGCAAAATCCGTAAGGGACACAGAAGTGGGAAACTCTTTCTCCTCTTTTCTTTCTGCCAAAGAGGGAAGGATGAGAACTGAGCCTTGAACCAGCTCTCTCCAACCTCTGAGTTTGCTCCAAGAGCTCAGGCCATCAGCATTGTGAAAATCCGTGGGCTGGAAGCAACTTTGGAACTAAAACCTGCTGCTCCCATATCCTCCTGCCTAGCCAGAGCACAGAGGGCTTGGAGCCCTGTGGAAGCAGCTTTTCCCAGGGAGCCGTCACCATCCTTGGTTCCATTCAGACTGGATTAATGTGTCATCAGCCACCTGGTGTGGCTTACACCTCTCTCTTTGTCCCAGCATCTTTCCAGCAGCTGTCACTGAGTTGCTGGTATCTTTGTCCTTATTTCTTTATTTCTGTATTTACTTTTAAATTTCTGTGTGCCTGAATTCTGTGGACAAACTTGCAACTTCCAGCACTGACTGGGCTTAGGCATTTTCCATTCGAGCCTCGTGCTCCCAGGAATGGTAAGCAGAGCCTGTAGGAAGTTGCAGTTTGACTTGCACTCATCTGGAGCGAGTCACTGCTGCCTGGGAGCTGCTTCTTGCACAGATGCCGTCCTGGCACCACAGAAACATTTTAGACAGTATTGATTGTGATAATAAGGAGCAACAATGGGCAGTTCACAGGACTGGGAATGATCATTATATTTTAAAAATGCAAATTTCTTCTTGCTGCCATTGATTAGTGCTGTTTATCAACTCACTAAGACCTAAAATCTGAATAATCCTCACACAATTTTAGAAGAGGAAAAAATAATAAAAGCTTCCTTCTTTCTTCAGAATTGTGGGGTTTTATTTTAATAATGTAATGAGCCCAGATAGACTTATGTTCCTATTAGAATATAAAATAAACCAAATGGAACCATTTGTAATCAGGATTTTATCTGAGCAGTATTCTGTCTGTATCACCCACTGTCTATAAGATTGTGTTCCATTATATTGCAGCAGTAATACGAAAGAAACTAAACTATTTGCATCAACAATAATGCAACCAATTTTCAAGAACTGCATGTCAAAAATCCATTATTCCAGACATGATTACCTGGAACTGCCGATAACAATTGTCACCAATTACATTTTTTTACAGTGTAGCAAGATTTTCATTTCTCTTTCCCCACCCCATCTTTTCTTCCTCTTTCTTTTTGTCTTTTTTTTTTCGTCTCCATCACTTAGATTAGAACATCACATTTAGTACAAGAAGCAGATGTTAATATGGAAAGACAGAACATCTCAATTTTCGCACTGTTAATTCAGCTTACTGAGCCAATTTCACAATTCTCACATTCCTCTAGTCCTAAGAGAAAATGCTAATTTAGATTGTTAAAACTGACACAGGTTAGGGTATAAAGGATAATTAGCATAAGATCCTACACAAAGTGTTTTTAGCACCATTAATCAACTCCCACCTATGCATACACATTTTTAGACAGAAGTGGTGTTGAATAGTTCTGAAAATATTCTGCAATACTTGAAAAAAACCCCAAAACCCCCCTGTAAAATTTGGTTGGAGGCAGTTTCCAGTGAAAGTACCTAACGTGCAGCTAAAACAGATCTTTTATTTTACACATGAGAATTATTAAAAGCTCATAAAAGCATTCTAGAAAAAATACCTGTAGGATTTTTAAGATTGTAGGGGATGTGCTGAAATGCAGAAATATGTCAAAATGCTTTAGCTAGTTTGGAGTTTTTCCACTTTCTCTTCCCAGAAAACTTAGTCAGAATTGCATAAAAGAATATAATTCTGCATTTCACTCCATTTCATTTATATGCATAGATTTCAAGTAAATTAGGTTTTCATTAGTACAAACTGGTTTTATCTTCCTTGAAAATACTACTTTGGGTGGGAAAATCTAATATAATTTTAGAAAGCTTCATCTAGAAATATTTTCTACATAAAATGTATGTTACAGTTACAGTTCATATGAATTCTTTTAAATTATTATAAATTATATATTATATTATGTAATCATCAAAGTGATTATATGAACTACACTGGAAATCATTCCTAAAATTATTAAATGAAATAAAGATACTAGGAATATTAATTTAGGATAGTGAAGTTTTACAACTTAGATGACTGTCTTGTTGATCATTGTAGCAAGTTCCATAAAAAACCAGTGTCTTTCCTAAGTCAGAAAAGCACAGAAGTAAAAATTCCAGCTGCCAAGGACAGAGAGTTTTAGGCATTTTTAATGCTAAAACAGACAAGTCAAGTAATTATTGTCTCTAATTGGCACTTCCACAAGATGTAACAATTTTTACAGTACCCACAGACAAGTGGCACTTAAAAAGGTGAGAAATTATTTCCTGCCTTGGGAAAAAGGAAAAAAAAAAGAAAAAAAGGGAAAATCACATGCTTTTCTAATCTGAGCTTTGCAGAGGGAAAGACTGGCCGAGCACTTCAAGGTCTGAATCAGCAAATCACTTAAGCACATACTGCATTTTAAGCATGTGCATATTAACACTTGACTAAAACGCTATTTTTATTCTTTGACTGGCATTCTTAACTGCTTGTTTTTTTGTTCTGTGTGTGCCCAGTTTAGGTGAACACCCTGTTCTGAATGGGATTCAGCTTCAGATTTTGACAATTAGTTTTGATTCTGCAGGGGTTTCTGTGACAAGAAGGATTTACTGCTGTTGCACCATCGGGCACGGACACAGGGCTGATTCCGCTGCCTAACACGCATCCAATGGCACTGCAGGTAACTCAGGTGGTCTTGACATCCAATTCCTGCTAAAGAGGGGCCTGAGTCTTCTTGAGGTCTGTGTCACATCTGCCAGCCCTACAGATCTCAAGGGGTTGTCGTGTAAAGCGTTGGTAGATACTTAATTCAGCAATTCTAAGAAGTTATTTTCCAGTACAGTCAGAAGGGTTTGGATCAGTTTGTCCTTACTCTGCCATGTACTGCCAGTTGAGAGACCACTGAGCATCCCACTTGGAGCTGCTCCTCCAGGAGGCAAAGGTCCCTGTATGTCATGTGTCATTTTTGTAAGCACTATGAGAACATCTTAAAGACAATCGAGCTTCTCAAACAATACTAAATGCCTGTGTGGTCAACGAAATTGAGCTCAGTGGACATGAGAGTTATTCAGCTGGTCCCTCATTTGACAAGCTGAAGAACTTTAAAGGCTCTGCAGACAAAAATGAACCTATTCAGTTGTGAGCATACATCCCAGACACCTCATCTGAAGCTGGAACCGGATCCAGTCCTCAGAGATGCATCCCCTCACCTATGAGCAGGCAGGTGCCATTTCAGGTGCCGGGGGCTATGCACGACAGCTGTACAGACCTGGCAAATGTGATGCAGAACCTGAGGGAGACCTGTGACCTTTAGGAATGGTAACTGGAGGCCAGCACACAAGTTCAAGCAAAGAGTTGAATTTAATGCCGTATTAACAGGCTTACACAGAAGCATTCTTTAATGCACTTTGTTAAATCAGACCTGAACAATCAATAGCATTACTTCCACCAGTGGTGCAAAATCAGAGAATGGCTCTAGGAGCGGAAAATATACAAATCAGAGTTCACAAAGTACAATCCACCTCTTCTGCTCTTTGTAAGCTAAGCTAGATTTTCATTACACAAAAGTTTCTGGGGAAATAAATACAGATATTGTAGAAATCATTGGAGGAGTTTTTCACTCTTTTTTACAGCTCCCCCAAAGAAATAGATCTCCTCACTCAAACACAGAAATCTTTATTTATCAGAAATAATCTATGTTCCAAGAAACTTTTTAACTGCTATGCATCTCCTTTGTTCCTTATAAAGAAACTCTTATTGACCACAGCAAGCTCTGCTTCACAATGGACAGTGCACAAAGGACAGATACTTTATACTGGAACCACTAAGAAATATCATTATGAGGTCTGGGCTGAAAGAAAGAACAAACCATCAAACTAATTTACACATTGACGTTGTTAGTATGGCAAATAAAGCCAAAGGAGGAAATTCTCAGTATCCAATGGACACCGGACTAGCTGGCCCACACAAAGAGATTAAACCTATATTTATTTTGGTTGCCATGTACATTGGTCTGTGGTGGAATTAAAAATGACTACTGTCCAGTGTGTTTGTTTGTTTTCTTTTTTTCCTAATGAACAGTGAATTTACTGATTTACTGAAACATAAAGCTTTAAAGAAGAAATAAAATATCTCTGGAAATGGAGGCAAAATCAGTAATTATTTTCAGCCATGAAGACAATGAAAAGGGGCCCTTTGAGAATGTCATATTATTTTATTTCACTATTTTAAAATCTGTGGTTTTACTTTCACCAGAACTAACTGACTTTATGTTTTGGAAGAATATCTTGTATTTAAGCAAATCATCTCCAATGACAGAAAAAAGATCAAGTAATGACACCAACTAACCTTAGAAAGAAAATAAGTAAATTTATGCGTTTGTATTGGTGAAACACTTGAGCAGTTACAATTTGGTTTTGCTGAAACATTTTGCTGTAGCTAATTTCCCCACCTTTTTTGTGTGGTTTGGCTACCAAACAGAAAAGAAACTGAATTATTCACCCAGCTCTAGTGCCAACAAGTATGTCGATTAGTGTTAAGTATTGTAGGTTTTTTTTATTCAGCCATATGTCCACTTTGGCTAGGATTGAGGCCAGCTGCTAATTTTATACAAGATATAAACAGATGCTGCATAGCAAATCTTGATGTTTCCTTGCCTAAGATTAAAACTACACATTTACAAGGAAAATTCTTTCTTTAGTGATTGTTGCAGGTCAACCATGTCTATGGTAATGACCATTTCAGATAAAACCACTTTTCCTGACCTGCTTTCATGGATGTTTTTCTTTTCACTTCCTTCTGGATGGCTCACAGAGGAGGTAAATACCCATAGGCACATACCTGAGAAACAAGTATTTTTTTCTTAGACTCTTCACAAGCAACTCCCTGGATTCTGTTTCCAGATGGAATATGAAGGCACTCAGATGCTTTGAATAGATTTTCATATATGCTCGTCCTTTGCCAGCAGAAAGACCTGGAAACAGAAGAGTTCCTAAGTGGATGCAGCATCCAGAAATATTAAGCCATTAGGTAGATCAATTTCCTTCTCAGCCACCTGCTTGGGGATCTTGTACAAACATTGCCCCCTTCACACTGTGGTACACAGACCATTTGTTGTCTTGAAAAACTCATCACAAAACTATTTATCCTTGTTATTCAGACTATAAAACTTTCAAAGTCTACTTGTTTCTAGTCCAGGACTATCCTGGGGCTAATTTCCCGTTCTCTCTGTTTAAAAGCACCTTGTAAAAATGTCCTTTTTATTCCAGCAAAAGCTTAATGCTCAAGCTTCCAGAAGAGACTAGCTATATAATGGTGTTTGACTTGCATATCTCATAACTAAATGCTAATTTAAACAAATGTAAAATAACCTTAGAGCGGCTTTTTTTTTTTTTTTTTTGATAAACAAGAGCTACTCTCCTCCGGAGCTGACACTTTTAGGACTACACTGATGTGCTAATTTCTCATCAGTATGGATTTGGTGCTTATCTCTGTAAAGAATATATAGAGTGATAACCTGGTTGTACTTCACTGTATGTTCAGCCTCATGCAAAAGTCAAATCCACTGCCTTTTTCTAAATTACTTCCTCTCTTGATATATGGACCTTATTTACAGCCTCCCTTTGTGCAACCATAACACCATCACACAGGGCTTAGGTTCTGAAAACCGTAGCAATTGCCTGAAAATTGATTTGATGTCTTTTGCCCATCCCTCCCTCAGGTCCCTCAAGACATTTTAATATGAGCCATGACATTATGATGGATGAAATCTGGCATTTTACTGTAGCAATGCTACTCCCATGTGGAAAATAACAGCTTGTTCAAAGCCCATCTTCCAGCCAGATTTAGGATATACACTAAGCCACATCTTCAGTCTCCCCCTTCTCTCTGCTCTTGCACAATATCCTTTGCAAACAGCTTCATTTTGTACATCAACCTGTCTCAGTACCAGATTTTTGCTAATCCTTGCCACTCTGTGTAGCTGCCTTTGAGCACACAGGCTACAACTATACCCCTTCCCTCCCCAAACTCTCTTGGACAAGCAACACACGCAAGTAATTCAGCTAACTCACTGGTAATTACCTGAACAGAAAAGGAATCTGGTTAATATGTGGAATTAATTCACTGTAAATCATCTCTGACAATGTGAAACTCCTGGTGAGCTGTAAGTGCAGTGATAACATGTTACACACAGGCTGAAGCAATGAGCCAGCTCTTGTAGATGCTTAATTCTTGTGTGCCTAATTTACCCAGCTGAAGTCCAGGCAAAGCAAAGAGGATTTTGGCTTTCTGGGTTCTGGAAAAAAGTGAACTCATTTTAGATAACCAGAACATTTAGGAATATCTAGTGTTCATCTGGGAAAACATATTCTGTCATCAACTGCTGCAATTGCTTATTTTGTCCATAAATAAGGTTGTAATCACACTGGAAAGCATTTTGCTTCTTATTCAACCTGAAATTCCTGAAAGTCTGAAGTGGCCATCTATTTTTGTTCATTAAAAGCTCTTATGGTCATAAGATAAGCTGAACCCTGAATTTTCTTCACTGACAGTGATGGGAATGCATGAGTAATTCAGATGTGGACATCTCTAATGAAAGCTAAACCAGGGGAAGCAGCAATACCAACCAGAGCTGCCTTCCAAAGCCAGCTAGGAAACCTCAGCAGGAAACAACATTTTTGCTGCAACACAAGAATATCCTAGTTCCATTTCTATTTCTGCTGCACTTTTTTATGGTTTGTGTTGATTTGAGCTGTTCACTCACTGCTGTCTACTGGGGAATGCTATTAATTTTTAAATAGGAGGAGTGCACTGCAAAGCTGATAACAACACATTTTAAACTGTGGATGCATAAGATGCAGGTAATTATCAAGGAAATTCTGCAAACATTTCTGTGTGGATTGGTTCTGATTTGGCCATGTGATTTTGGCACCTAAAATGTCAGGATCCACCTTCTCTCAGTAATCACACAGTGGTCTTTAGAGGAAAAATGGGTTCTCTAAGGATTTTGAGGGCAATAAAAGCTCTTAGTAACCATGTCTATATCGTGTGACCGTCAGGCCACGTCCCAGTAATGTGGTTGGATAACACAGTCCTACCCCACACACCAAATTCCTGGTTTCATTTCACTTCCAGCAAGGATTTGCATCCCCTGCCTTCTGTGCAAATCCCAAATCTCATGCTGCAGAAAATGTGGGGAAAAAAATGGAGTAAAGACAGGCTGAGGACTCGGAGTTGAATAACCCCTTAATTATGAAGAGGAGCAGAATTGCCCCCACTTTTCCATTTCTGCTGCACATTGCACTCTGAGTCAGCAGCTTCCCCAAGCAAACTTTTTCAACCCTAAACCCTTGAACATAAAGTGCAAAGGAATGCATTTGTATGTGAAGCAGATATTTATGACTCCAGGACTGAAAAAAAAAGGTTTTCTTGTCTCTTCTGCCTTGTAATGTACACACACTGTGAGACCAAATATTTCATCATCATATGTTACCTTAACTGACAATAGAAAAGTGTCTGTAGAGTTCATGGAACATTATTGAACTATGTGTTGACAGTTGATTTGATATAAAAAAATAATAATAATAAAAATGCCTGAAAGGCTTTTGCTATTTATTTCAGTTCATTTTTTTTTCCTGCTGCCCTTTAGCAAATTTTTGATTTAGTTTAGATATTTCATGTTCTGCTTTCATTTTCTTTTCTTTTCTTTTCTTCTTTTCTTTTCTTTTCTTTTCTTCTTTTCTTTTCTTTTCTTTTCTTCTTTTCTTTTCTTTTCTTTTCTTCTTTTCTTTTCTTTTCTTTTCTTCTTTTCTTTTCTTTTCTTTTCTTCTTTTCTTTTCTTTTCTTTTCTTCTTTTCTTTTCTTTTCTTTTCTTCTTTTCTTTTCTTTTCTTTTCTTCTTTTCTTTTCTTTTCTTTTCTTCTTTTCTTTTCTTTTCTTTTCTTCTTTTCTTTTCTTTTCTTTTCTTCTTTTCTTTTCTTTTCTTTTCTTCTTTTCTTTTCTTTTCTTTTCTTCTTTTCTTTTCTTTTCTTTTCTTCTTTTCTTTTCTTTTCTTTTCTTCTTTTCTTTTCTTTTCTTTTCTTCTTTTCTTTTTTCTCTTCTCTTCTCTTCTCTTTCTCTTCTCTTCTCATACCTTCCTCAAATTCCTTTGACAACCTGAGAAAGTCTTGCAGCTGAATGCAGTATTAATTATATTTCAAAGCAAACCTTTTATTCATGTGGGGACAATCTGTGAAACCGAAATCTGTGACTGAAGCTGCAGCCAAGCCAATTACTGCAAAATAACTCAAATATGTCTCAACAGATTGCAATTTTTCCCTATTGTTAGATTGTTTATTTTTTAGATCAAAAGGTTATGTTCACTTAAATTAGACTTGCATTTAAATATCCCATAACTTTTGTGCATGATGGATCTGTAGGTGCATGTAGACAATATATAGTGAGGCAAACAAATTGAATTCAGCTAACAATGAATATTATTGATCTATTTCCACTTCTTTTTTAGAAATCATCTGCAAGTATACTCTAGGTATCAGAGATTCATAAATTCCAGGACTAGAAAGGAAAATTACAGTCTAACTTCTTTCATAAGCAGAGGAAATCAAAAAGAGCTTCCTACTCAGTCATTTTTGCATCAAACATCTCTTTTACAATATATAAAACTGTGATTTAATATCTTTCAGTGGTGGAAAATCTATTCTTTTCCTAGGTAATTTTTGCTGGCAGTTAAGGATGTATTATTATCAAAAGAAATTTCTACTGTATTTATTTATGTCATTCCCTACTCTTAAAAAGGAACAAAATCCTCCCAGGCCAGACTGTGAATCTTAGCTCAAATGTGAGAATTCCTAAGGATGCCAATGGAACTAATACTTCCAGCAGTGCTTGGTGTAAGCAAAGTTGATACAACATGCTTTATGAATTTGTTCAGTTTCGAGTTATCTGATGAATATTTTATAGAAATAGGTGACAACCTATTGATTGCTCATGACATATTTGCTGCCGCAGTTATTCTATTCATAAACATCCAATTGCAAAGCAAAGTAGGAGAGTTAAATCACACAGCTATTTTTGTTTCCAGAAGAAATAAATCTTCTGCAGTGGGAAAAGACATACATACATGTATGCAAATACACACATTTTTGATCTGTCTCCTATGCTAAATATGAATCTGCGTTATTACTTGTAAGATCTTTCTTCATACTAAAATTCAACCCTTAAAAATCCTTAGTCAGACTAACATTTTTTGACTTTGCACAGCATTGCCTGAATTCTCTTATTCTTTCTGGTTACAGCTTTATCTGTATTTTGGACTTGCTCTTTGACACCGCATTTCTTCAACCCTTAACAAGCTGAGAAATTTCTGGTCAGTAGAGCAGAAAACAAAGAGATTGCTTCATGCACAGATTGTAACACTACTCCAAATAATCATCCTGATTAAGCCTTCAGATGTGCCTATTGATTATTGAACACCAGCTTGTGTTAATTGCATATGGACCTTCCAAAAATATAGAGCATTCCACACCTGCCTCGAAATTGCCTGAGCAGAAATGGAAGAATTCTGACATTATTCTCTTTCACCAACCTACAAAAAACAAAGAATATGGAGATGGGCTTGTTTTGTATTCTGGCAAAAAAATTAAACATTATTCCAGCTCCTGCATAAATTCATTTAGAGCTGAAGGCAAATGTTTCAGAACTGGTGGACATCCCTATATCCCTCTGACTTCACTGGATTCAGAGCTGAAAATTTCATCTCTGTGGCTCTCCAGAGTCAAAATGGAAATGACAGTTGGTTCTGCCAGTAATAAAGCAAACCTCCCACCCCCCAAAAATGGGTTTTTTATAGTTTTTTTCCCTGTTGAAAAACTTTATAGATATTCATCTGTCAAAAAGAGGTAAAGAAGAATGAATGGCAAAGAAGAAATTAAAATGAGTAGTAAAGAAGTTCCTTCATTCTCCAACTGTGTATTTTCTCATTTTGTTCTTTTGGACGAGCTCAAGCAATGCACAACATCTAAACCAGATCTCATCTTGCAGAGCCTCAGCTCTTTTAGAGGCTGATGAATTCACTTTTGTTTTTCTTTGAGATATTCTTTTTAAAACGCCATCTCACTGAATTTGATCTCAACACTGAGCTGGCACATCTTTCATGGTAAAACCCCTTTACTCCCCGACCCACTACCTGAAGGAGGGCGTTCACCGGGGACTCTGACACCTTCAAGGAACAACCAAGGTTTGGTTTGTTTTTGGGTTTTTTGGTAGTTTTTTTTTGTTGTTGATATTTTGGGTTTTTTTTTTTTTTCTTCCAAAGGACATGAAGCAGTACCTAGATTGTTCTTACCCTGGAACAACTCATTTATAGTGGATCTTGTTCAAGGGAGCTCTCAGAAAGTATCATAGAGGAGACTATGACTAAATTTGTTTGCATTTTGTGGGCTGTGATTACTGCCTTTGACTGGTGGAAAAATTGACAGCTTTACATCATTCTGTTAGCTCCACTTCCCACTTCAACCACCTGGCATGTTTTTTTTTCCTTTTGCACTTTGGATTATTTGTAGTAGGATGCAGAAATGCTAATCTGTCTCAATGACTGCAGAGGGGCTTAGGTGGGTGGTCTTCAAGGCACTCTATCATCTTAAAAAAGTTACATAAAATAGTCCATCATCAACTCATCTTGGTAAGAATCCTTGGAAAACATGATTCTGAAGGTGAGAGAACCTAACTCTCTCCAGATAAAAATAAAGCAGGAGAAACTGGAGGACTGCAAAATGGACTTAACTCATCAACAGGTTAACTCACCATATTTAAAGGCAATTTTATAATTGCTGCATGGTCCAAGAGACTGAGACACTCAGAGAATTTGGTATAAAAACTCTTGCAAGCCCTCGAACGTAGCAATCCAGCATCTGTGTTCTAAACCTGCCAAGTATAACCTCTGAATGGTCACCAGGCTATTGGCTCCAATACTAAAACATATTGAGGAGGAGTGGAAGAGGGGAAGCCAATCCAGGAACGGGAGAAGCTCGTGCCAAGAAAGTGTCATGCAGATATATAGGAGCCAATTACCTTTGTAATTGTGTTTTACCAATAAAAGCCAACATTGTGTCCAGATTCCTGTAAGATCTGCTTGCTTCAGTGACAGTTTACAAGTGTAGTTAACGAGTTAATGGGAAGGTACAAACTCTCATTGAAGGAGAATAATCGTATTACACAAAGAGGAAGAAAAATATTGTGGATCTAAGAGGTCATCAAACTTCACCAGAAGTCCTGTTAGCCCCCTTAAAGGCAATTAGATACAAAGCACCTACCAGGATATGTCCTTTATTAGCATCTGTCTTTTGAATAAGCATTAGGTGGAAACGAAGCTCGCCATGGAAAGGGGCACCTCTTTCAAGGTGTTTTTTTATTAATGGTATCCTTGATACCCACAGGCCAGTCTTTGCAAATATAATTCCAGAATTCTTATCAGCAAAACAAATAAACTTAAATAAAGCTCTGATAGAAATAGTTCAGATCTGTTGGTTTAAAGAGCCACTGTCACACATATAACTTCAAACTAAAATGCCACACCTGTAGTTAAAATATTCACATGCATGCAAGTTGCTGGAACAAAAAGAGGGATCTAAGGTTATTGAAGACAATAATAACAGCAGTGGAAAAATTAACCATTTCTGATCTTAAAAGGCAAACTCAGGGGCTAAGATTTCCAGTAAACTGCATTTGAGTACATTATTGGTCCAAGCTGTTTTTGTAACCTGCATTATCATACTACCCAGATATGTCTCCATCTTGTCATGCAGCTACCTCCAAAGCAAAGATTGTACTACCATTATAACTATCATTATTCCCTTTAGAGACAGGGAATGGGGGATCGAGTCTTAGCTATTTTTCTCAAGGTTATATAGCAAAAGACAAAATTTAAATAGAATATTAAGTCTGATTTTGTTACTTAAAGATTGAACAAGGGACATTCTTTTATTCTGAATTGCCTTCATGGTCTGACTTCAAGCTGTTCCAGAGTCCAGCCCTTCTTCCCTCTCTAGGCTCTTCCTTCCTCAGCCTTTCAAATGGACAGTCAGAAAAGGGAGTCACTAAAAAATCAAAAAGCATTTCTGAAGTAATGCAGTAAGATTGTTTTCCCTAAGTTATGTAAGTTACTCATTGTTACATTGAAAAGGCAGAAAAGATATGGGGAAAAAAGAAAATAATTTAATTGATGGAGAACTTGGGAGTTTTGTCCACATGAAAAGCAATCATATAACAAATTTTCACTAGGCAGATGCCTTACAGTCCTGATCTGGGGATGTGCAAGGAGCTGGGGACACATCCACTGCTAATGACCCAAACTGGCAAAAGGGATACACCAAAGCCTATGAGGTCATGCTTTTATATATATATATATAAAAACATATATAAACTAGGGGGAAATCTGAGTGGTGAGCAATTACATTGTGCATCACTCATTTTGTATATTCTAGGTCTATCATCATTATTAATTATTCACTTCCTTTTATATTTTGTTAAACTGTCTTTATGTCAACCCATGAATTTTACTTTATTTTGCCCCATTCTCTCCCCCATCCCACTGCAGTGTGGGAAGTGAGCAAGAGGCTGCTTCAGTGCTACTTCAACTGCCTGCCATCTTAAACCACAGCACTTACTAAATGTAAATCATTTTTAATCATGCTTGTATGTTCAGTCAGGGAAGAGAGACAACTCTTTTTGAAGCATCACACTGAGCTAATATTTAAAAATTATTTTCAGCATATTTCTAATAGCCTTTCAGTCAAAATCCCTTTGAACTACAGTCCCAGAAACTTCACCTGTAAGAGTTTTACTTTTCCGGTGTATATTTGCTTTCATTAGATATGGGTTTGCAGAGAGAAACTGCCTTTGATCCTATCAACATCAAAACACTGAATGTGCAAATTTTCAGGCATGCAGACCCATGAGTTCCTAACTCATCTAACCTCATCCCCTGACTTCCTATTTATGATGACCAAGCCGGATGCTGCAGGAGAAGAAAACTTTCATCAAAATAAGCATTTGCAGGAGAGTAGTGACTTGGAAATCTAGAGATCAGATTTTGTTTTGCCGTGTATCTGCATGGCCCTGGGAAGAGCTTTCAAGTCCCGATAGTTGCTTCTTGCAAGGGCTTTTTGGAGAAAAGATTTTCCCTGGCTTTGTAAATGTGTCCTCAGTCTCAGTGCAGGCCTTCATACTGTTTTTTCCAGTTCTGTCAATCCTGAGGTCCAGTTGTGCATTAATTTTGCATGCAGGGATGGAAACCTTGTACAGAACATCCCATCACCTGCTTATGTGGGAAAAAAACATCTTGTACAGCCAACATAGAAAAGAGCTGTGATATTCTACATATCATCTAGATCAAGGGCCACAAGTGTGGCATCTATCATAAACTACATCTTCTCTATGAGATATTTGGTTACTGAAAGTCGAGGATTAATAAAATAATATCTCTACATGTTGTGTTCTGGATTTTACAAATATATAGATATAAAAATATAAGTGGCAAGTTACCTTGGGTATTGAAGAGTTTCAACGTGTTCTCTGCATCAGGACCAACACATATGAAAATTTATCAAAGAAAGAATAAAGACTGAGAATAGTTTAAAACAAGTCTGATCAGGGCAAAAATTGATAATATTCATGATCTATTTAATCTTAGTTTTCCACTGCACATGATACCACACTTCCCTGGGAGATGTGAGAAAATATAAAAAGCTGTCTTAAATTATTAATAAATCTATAAATATATAAATAAATGTTATGTGCATATATATACAGAACTAAGATAAGTGTTAGATGAAGTAACTGGGAAATATGCTTTAAGGATTTTGTTCAAACTGTTTTAAATTCTTGCTCTAAATATTGAAACTTTCCGGATTTAAAAAGCAATTTCTTCCCCCATTCTGCCAAAAAATCTGTAGTCACTAGCAGCTGAGACAGAGTCACAATACCTGTCTGTACTTGGAGTTAAATTTGCATACATAAGCTTATTGAACCAGTGTTGAGAATATTTCTTACCCAGTGACTTGCAGGTGCTCTGTCAGACAGGATTTACTTCGTTTGCTGGATTGACTCTCAGGCATTAAATTCCTTGAAAATTAGTTTTAGTGTGTGTGCTCAGCAAATATGGGGAGACACTGGTCAAGTGGCCCTAAAGCTTCTTCTTCTTTCTTTTATTATCCTATGAAATGGGATTGCCTGGGAGAAATTCTGGTGCTTGGACTTTAATGACACCGAGTATGTGAGGTTTAATACACGTGATGCTTAATTTCCACCATTCCCATTGACTTAACATTATCCTGTATTCTATGTTCTGCAGTTTCATAGGTTTAATAATTTGGTAGAGCTTATGGCCAGGAGGTACCTTTAGAACATCTAACCTGGCCACTTGCATATCATAACCCATTATACTTCACATGCGTGAAACATTTTAAGCTCAAAGACTACATTTAAATGGAAGCTTTCCAGTCTTCAGAAGACTGAATCTTGTGCTGCAGAGGGAGAAGAGGAGGGAAGACAGGTAACAGCTATGTCCAGGTGGCTGCAAACATGGAGAATGGATTATCTGATGTCTCAGAAAAGAAGAAAAAGAGCTATAAACACTGTGAGGAAATTGTGCATGAGGACCAAACTTTCTGAGTTGCGATGGACCAAGGTGGACACATGAGGATTAATTTTGCCCAGTTGTAATCATTGCCTGAGTTTAGATTGACAGCCTGTAAATAAATCCTGGACAAATTCAGGGCTGTGTTGCCACCAAGCAGCTGTAGAAAGGGAGCAAGTACAGCAATCCCAACACTCAGCTCCCTTCAACTTGCCAGGCTGGAAAATGGGGATAAAGCAACAGAATTCCTGTATAAAGCTCCTGACTAAGTAAGAGCTAAAAATTTTGAATATTGATATTGTCATTCAAAACTGCTCAAAAACTGTGACATCTCATCTCTGCACAGCTGAGGTTCTGTCCCTTGTAGGCAGCTTGAGTAAAGGCTGTTCAATGAACATTTTGCCGTAGCATTTGAAGTTTCAACATAAGCTCTAATTAAAAGACATAAAAATCCTCTTGCCTATCCAAAGTTTCATTTTCATGGTTCCACAGGAGTGATTTAGGATAATTCTACTTTATAGACTGTATAATAAATAAGGCCAATCTCAAAATCTCAAAACAAACTGAAGTGAGTTAAGTAGGTTATAAATCCGGAGAATCTCGTCCACAAAAGAGATGGAATTTTCATGACTTTAATGTGTGATTAAATTATTTTTAGCTGAAGGAAAAAATAATCTTACAAGACAAATATCGAGATGCATAATTAATATATTAAGGAGTGTGCCATTCTAGATGTGTGCCATAAACCACAAAATCTGCAGCCTCTGCTCCTGCAGTGGATGACACAAGCAGGGGAGAGGGCTGCTGAAATGATTGACGTCCTTGGAAGTTTTAATCCCTCCATCTTCCACCGATAATGTTTAAAACTATCACTGGAGGGGTATTAACACTGGAATGCCAAGGATAATTTTGAATGTATAAACCTATTCCCAAATAAAATGGCATCTTCCAATGTGGTTTTCATTTAGTGAATGAAATCTTCCAGGCTTGAGTATGACAGTGATAAAGGATAATAATGTGCAGCCATATCTTGAAATTCAATCCATTTCAGTATTCAACAAGCTATTGCCACCTGCTAGAAGAGGAAAATTCATCATTTTTCCTTACCCAATAAAATAAAATCAATAATTGTGGTGTGTTTCTTGCTTACCAGTGTTTCTTCTGAGGTATTCTAAACTGCATCTGCAATGCTTTATTCTCTGTAGATATAATTTTTATAATTATTTCTACTCTCATATGCACACCTGCAAAACTACATCATTTGAAAAGCTCAACTACCCTCCTCCTGCCTTTATAAATGTCTCACTGAATGCACAGGGAATTTGGGGAGAGCAAAGAACTAAGAAATGCAACTTTTCCAACAGTAAAACCCCTGTCCCTTTACACCTGCCTGCAGTAATTGCACATTGTACAAGAGCTCTGATTTCCAGCAAGACAAAATAATCTTTCAACACAACAGGTGAGTGTTAACTGTGGGGTGGATGATGTTGTGACTAAGGGCACAGCCCTGCCCTCCCAGGTCCAGGGGGGTCATGCAGATTTTGAGCCAAAGACGAACAGGTTGAGTGCAGGTGTTTGGGGAGCGAGGAGGCAGCAGATGGAATGGCTGACTTTTGCTAGTACTCCTAGTAAAATTTAGCAAAGTAATTTTGGTGACTCTTACATTTATTGAAAACTTTGCAAATACACAGATCTGCATCAAATGGAGTGAAGGGGTTTTTCTTGGGGGATTTTTTTTTTTTAATAAGCAAGCATTCAAGTGGTTTTCTCCAGAGTTTCTGGAACTTATTAAAGTGGGAGGTGGTGTCATCTTTGTGAAGGAGAGGGTGTCTGTGAAAAGGCACAAGCCTTTTCACTGGAATCTGTGTGGTAAACTGGAATGGAGACCCTGTCAACAAGGGTTTCTCAGCAGTATTTTTACAGGATTTCTGAGATTATTTTCTCTCCATTGCTGATGTGGAAATCAAAGAATAATGGAATCATTAAGGACTAAAAAGACCTATAAGGTAAATCGAGTCCCATCATTAATCCACACTACACAGTCCATTGTTAAGCCATGTCTCCAAGTGCCACGTTGATACGCTTTTTAGCATTTCCAGGGATGGTGATTGCAGCACTTCCCTGGGCAGCCTATTCCAATGCTTGGACACCTTTTCCGTGAAGAAATTATCCTCTTGTGAAAATAGTTTAGTGGACATGAATCAGAGAGTGAAACCAAAATGTGCCATCAAACTGCAGGTGGGTGACCTCTGTAGAAGGACTGAGGACTTACTGTTACTCATAAGTACCATACAGCTTCCAGAAAGGACTAGGATTTTAGTATTAGCTATGCTATCATTTAACCCAAATGCAGCAACACCCATCTTTTTCAAGCAAGCAACTCAGTTTCATATTGCTGCTCTGAATCAGGCAGAAATGGGCAAGAACTGGAGTTACAATTAACTGCAGATGGTATGTGAGTGATTAGACTGTTCAACAATGCATCCACTTGCTTAGAGATACCTTTTAAGGCTTTAGCCTTGATTGGCACATTTGCTATTGAAAAATAGCTTAGAAAAGCTATTTCTTACGAAAACATTTCATATGATCCAAAACAAAGTATGATCATAAACAAAAGAGCAACAGCAACAATTTGGTCAATCTGAAACAATTTCCTATGATCAGAATTTATATGAAGCATGTGGCTCTAAGTTTGAAGCTCCGTCATTTTACAAGGATAATACTTCTGCTGGTAACAAAATTTGCACACACACAAACTGCCAGATCTTTTCTTAAAGCCAGAGCCAAGATCAATCCTTTCGTATCTCCTCATTAATGGCACGTACGCTTGTGGGTAAATATCACTCACAGTTCAGAGACCTTTGATATTTAGTCTCTGCACCGTGTGTGGAAATCCTGGGAATGGAATCTCATGCAATCAAGTCTCCGTTAGGAAATTTGGGCTTAGAAATTGAAAGCTTATCAACAAGGAGATACCTAATCTAAGCATTGCTGGGTCTTCCTGTGGCGTCTCTAGTTCATTTTCTATCCAGCTTCCTTACTCCAATAATGATGTATTGACAGCTGGATTGATCTCAGCTGAGAGTCTAACACTTCTAAAAATGTTCATGGTCAGAGCGGGAGTTATCTTGACAAATATTGAAATGTCTGCACTGCAATGCTGTTGGGTAAAGAAGGTGATGGGAATCCTGGCGATGGAAAACATCCCTATTCTTAATCACCTTTAATTACATATCAGCCACTGACCTTTCTGGATATAATTTGATAATTACTTTAAGGCATCCTGTAGATCCTGAAATTTTCCATAAGTGCTTTACAAAAAAATATACATTCCTTCTCCAAAAAATGGATTTCGGGTAAAGTTTCTTTCTAAAATTTTCTTTCTGAATGAAAAACTGCAGAAAGATGTGGACTTTCAGGTGAATCTGAGAAAGAATTATAGACAGAATCAGGGGTTTCATCAAGTGGAGGTTTTTTTTACTTTTTTTTAATTGAATTACTTTACTGAAATAAATGTTCATGCATCAAAAGGACAAAAAATGAATCAAGAATTGTTATTTTTTTTAAGCAGAAAATAAGAAAAAATTTTAATAGTAGAGTCATAAGCAAAGAGAGCAACATTTAATTAGACTAATGTAAACAAAAAAGTAAGCATGTTTTTGAACACAAAGAAGTGGATTTTAAAGCTGAATTAAAACTAAAACCAAATTGTTAATTTAATTAAACAAGTATCAGGTCATAACTCTGGAAAAGGTGATTGGTACCAAGGAATAGAAGGAATGTCATCGAGGAACACACAGATATTGATGGCCAGTGGAAGAATTATTATAATCTATCAAAAAGTCATGGCTGATTTAATCCAAGTTTTTGGTAATCAATCAGGACATGAGTTTTAGTTCTCAGACTGATCTTAAGAAGGCTTTGTAAGCATTTTTTCTTCTCATGATTGAAATCGTTGTGAGTAACTGTTTTGTAGGAGAGAGAATCTCCCCGAGCAGAGATGGTTTTGTCCATTATTTATTGTCCACATGGTTCATTCTTGTGTTTTCATTTCACAAGTCAGACATTTGGTGAAATTCATGAAGTGTAATATGTTCTGCAAAAAGACAAATGAAAGATCAAAGGCTTTATGAGTCCACTGTGGAAATATTTACTGTGGTTGTAGTGGAGATGCTTTTGTACAGTTTAAACTTCTTCCTCAGCTATGATCTAAATCCCTTTGTCATGTTTGTGGCCTACAGGGAGTTTTTTTCTGATGAGTTTAGAGAGTTGCAGACTGTGAATGGTTGGAAGAGCTCTGAGCAGATATGATCTACCCATATAAGTTTAATGTATAATTAAACAAGTCATTTAATCATATTGCTCCTCAGTTTCCCCCCCAGTTTCCAGGGTAGGATGGCCTGTAACACATTGTGACTGCGATGTGTGGAAGTAATTCTTGTGATGTATTTGAATGTTTCTTTCACAAGAATCTATTCCCCTGGAAAAGTGCCTTGTTGGATAAAACTCCCCTTTTAATTATTTAGGTAGGTACCATGAGTGTTCTCCTCAAAGTAAAAGTATTGTTGTCCGAGGACATTGCTGGATAACACAATTTTTCATGATGTGTTTTGGATGTGTTCATGGAAACAGATGTATTGGTTTGCAGGTTTTTCATAGATTCACTTGGTAGGTTGTTGATTTTGATTCTGTGTTTAGTGTCCAAAAAAACGAAGATCAATATATACTATATATACTATATACTAATATATACTATATTGATATTGATTGATCAATATATACTATATATACTTTGTCAAGGATTCCTGACAAAGTATAATAGAATGATGTTTGTTACTAAACAACAATGGAAGTCAATAAAAAAAAAATCCAGATTTGTAGAATGGATGATAAATTTATAATCTTTTTATCTTAGATACAGCAAAAACTTCATGGTATGATAGCAAAAAAAATCTATCTGCATTTACTTCTATATAAACAACTTCTTTCAGATTATAAACTATGAATAGAAACTGATATGATGATCCTTATTAAAAAAAGAAAAAGAGAGAAAAGCTCTAGCCAACCATCAAGTACAGAATTTAAAGAACTATTCCATGATTGCTCAGAATGGCATTTCTTGTCACTTCTACTTCAACATATTTCTATGCAATACAGACCAGTGTAATTTATTTTCTCAGTTCATAATGATCTAAGGGCTGATCTGGCCCAGATTTAAATGTTCCACCCTAGTGGGGCAGATTCATTGCAGATGGTGGAAAAGCAGTACAAGCAGCACCTGGTAAACTGTGAAAAAACCCTTAATGTCAATTTGTGTAAAATGCCTTCACTGGTGCTCCACCCTCTTCTCAGGATGGGGCTTTCCCTGGGATATTTCTGTGCTTTTATATCTATGTTAAATAGTGTGACATCCCAGCAGGAATATCTAAACACCAGGCAGAGACATTCATCAGTCAGGGATATAGGGGACAGAATTATCAGAGCCTGGGGTCTGGAAGCAAGCTGGCTGCAACAATTAATATTCTTCCATGCAGTTTGGAAAATTTAACTTTAAATCAAGTTCATCGTCCCAGATTTATCCAGACATGGATAAATCATGTACAGATGAGACAAAGGGGGGAGGAAAAGGTAGCAAATGCTGAATGCTTAAATAGAAAAACTGAATGCTTAAATAGCAAAATCAATTTATTTTCTTTGCTGTCCTCTGTAGTTATAAAGTAGCCCTAGATAAAGAGTTTATGATAACTCCTACTTTTGATTTCTGTTTGCTTCCTTTTTTTTTTAACTACCTTAGCAAATTTGGGTTGTGTAGTCTTTTGGTGGAACAATATGATTCAGTCATATTGTGACGGTCACACAGAGCCATGTGAGCTCAGCAGCATCACCAAAGGTACAAATGGGTTCAGACCTGCTCAGACACAAGGATGTCTGGCAGCTGGAGTTAAACATGCTAAAGGTAGTGAGGAAAAAATGGCTGATGGTGTTGCCCTCGTGATTTTTTTTTCTCTTTTTTTCCCTTTACAAATGCCTGTAAGAGAACTTTTCACTTTGGGCTGAGCAAAATGACACATCATATTTCAAAAGAACCCCCTTCCCTCTGTCCTCCCCTATGCCCCCACTCCAAGATTTACACTTAGCTCAAATTTTATTGTTGTTTTTGTTGTTCTGTTGCTGCCATCACTGTTTTTCCCAATTTGGCAGCTAACTCAAAAAAAAAAAAAATAAAAATCAATTCTTCACATAGCTTGACTCAGGAATCTAAGTTGGTGCTGGGCTTTAACCAAACATGGGGCTCTCAAAGTGCCCTACTTGGTGTGTGCTCTGGAAGGATCTCTCCTCCACGGCTCCTCCAGCCTGTGCATCCTTTATTGCTGCTGCAACAAGGGTGACAATGTGTGTCAGGCCTGGGGGGAGCTGATCCTGGCGACAGCCACGCACTCAGCTATGGCCTGCTGTCAATTTTACCTGCCCACAACTCCTCCCGGAGGCCTGAGCCTGCCAGAGTTCACAAAAACCAGGACAAACAGTGCTGCTTCCTTCTCTTTTATTATTGTTTCTTTCATAAGGCAATTCAGGTACTCCCAAAACAAGTTGAGCTGGGAGAGAAGACAAATGACAAGTGATAAGGGGCCACCTGTAAAAAGAGATTTTTTTGTCTTGCTATTTGCACATACAAGTGAAATTTACAGTTAAATGGAAGAGGAAAAGGAGAAAATAAATTCTCTCTGATTTATACATTGTGTAAGACAATTTTGGGATCTCATATGTCAGGTGTGAAACTGGGTTTCCAAGCTATTAGGAAGAAAATATTCACACACATCCTTGTGCCTGTGGGAGTGGCACACCTGTTTTTTGGGAAATGCAAAGATTTCTCTTGCCTTTTGCAGCCCTGCCCAGAAGGGAGATATTGGCTATAATAAATCAGGCATCTAATTGGACCTGGTGAATATTATGTCCCTCTTGAAGATAACAGGCAGGGTGTCTCTGCACAAAATATCTTTGGTCATTAGTAGCTTTCTGTGCCTTTGACTACGGAGTGTGTTGATGAGAAGTTTGACATCATCTCTAGGGGAGAAATTCTAACTGATGTCCTGTTCCAAGAAGCCTTTTAAAAAAAATAAAAAAGAAATTAAAAAAAAATGATTTTCTCTACAAAACATGCCTTAGCACCTTAGGCATTGCAAGGATCCCCAGCCAATGTGCTGAGGAATAGCATAGCAACCGTCACCAGGGAAAATGTCAAAACTCTGAGACATGCAAAAAAAGAAAAGAAGGCAGGCAACTGGGGGAAGTTCCAGCTTCCCTTACATCTCTGAGAAATTATTTAATTCCCACTTCTGGCAGATAAAATGCAGTTAAACTGCAGTGAATCTAACAACATCACAAAAAGGGGGGAAAAAATCTCATGTGTTTGAAAACATATGAAGTCATTGAAAAAATTTGTAGAGGGGGATGCAAACTTTGAAAGAGCAAAAAAGTGAAAACCTATATTTTCGTAGTATAATGCAAAAAAAAAATACACAGGTTGTCTTCAATAATACATTTTGTGCCTAAATAATAAGTCTTCTTTCTGCACCTCAGGTCTCCAAAGAGCAAGAACCATTTGTTCTTCTTTTATGGCTACCAAGCTTAAGGCATGTATTGTTTAAAACAGATATTGGAGAGTAATTTTGTCAAACTTACAATGTTTGGTGCTCTTCTTTCAGTCCTTGCTTAGGGGATGATGTGAAAAACCTCATATTTTACTTTAAGATTGTTTTTAAAGAAGGAAGTACCATGACAGAATCCCATGGCAGAAAACAGCCTATAGGCACATCACATTCAAATATATGAAGACATGCATATATTTTGATTTTTTTTCTTTTGATTTTTTTTCTTTTGTTTTTTTTTTTTCTTTTACCCATGATCAAGGAATTTGGCTGCACTGAAGCCCTTTTTTCATTGAGAGGTACCACTCCATCTCAAATGAAATGAAAGAATGAAATCTTTATACCACTGCCTAAAGAGGGCCTGCAGGAAAGCTGGAGAGGGACTTTTTACAAGGGTGTGGACAGATAGGAAAAGGGTGAATGGCTTTAAACTTAAAGAGTGCAAATTTAGATTAGATATTATGAAAAAATTCTTTAATGTGAGGATGGTGAGGCGTTGGAACAGGTACCTTAGAGAACCTGTGGATGCTCCATCCCTGGAAGTTCAAGGCCAGGTTGGATGGGCTTTGGATCAACATGGCCTAGTGGAAAGTGTCCCTGCCCATGGCAGGGAGGTTGAAACTAGATGATTTTTAAGGTTCCTCCTAACAAAAAATATTCTCTGGCTCAGTGATGTTTCTTCTTGGGAAACCCAGTTTGTTTATCCTGTAGGAGACGTGTATTATTTTATTCTAAGCAGTAATTAACAATAAGAAAAGCTGAGGCCAAGAGCTTCTTACTTAGGCATTAGGGTACCCAAAGTAGATGTTTTGACCCTTTCCATTGCTCCAGAACTAAAATATTTAAAATCTGGGAGCAGTTTTCATTTTTCAGCCTGGAGAAATTTTCCATTAACTCTGTCAAAAAAAATTATGGACATATTGAAACTCTGGTTTGTATCTTTTTTTCTTCATTTAGTCCTTCTCTTATAATTATCTACTTTCCTCTTGAATCATTGTCTACAGAACTTTGACATCATTATTCAGTTGTATTAAAAATCTTGAGGTAAAGTACTCAAAACAGGGAAGAGAACCTATGGGGAAATTTTAAACTCTAATTTTGAAAAAAAGATTGATCTGCTGGAAACAAAGTATAATGAAAATCTCACTTTTTAAAAACTGTAAATTTAGGCCATAATTAGTTAAATAGAATGAGAAAAAAAAGATGATTGTCAAGAGAATATCTCCTAACTGTAGAGTTAAAATAATAAATGTCACATTCCTTTTTAATATAGCTCTTCTTTAATAAAAATCCTACTATTTCTCCTAATACTTTTTTTTAACCTTTGCATCCTCCAGACTCTCAGGAGACATTGTATGAAATAGTTACATTTACCAAAGTTTATCTTCTGTATGTGTGTACAGTCATTAATATTTCATAAGATTTTGTCCAATTCAGAATTGAGAAAACCTGTAAAATACATCTTAACTTACAATTCTCATCAATCTCTAAATGTGAGAGGGTTTTAAAATAAACATACAGATTATAGTAGAGAAAAGATAAGTAAACAAGCAATTTTGTTGTGCTTGAGCTGTTCAAAATTATTCATGTTTCAGTAAATTTTCTCTCTTCTTGTTACAGACCTGATGAATGAATGGTCTTGGGAAAGCAAAAGAGAGCAAGTTGGGAACATACCAAGAAGCATATCTGGATAATTTCCTGCAACTGGAAATCATTGAGACGAATTCTGTGGCTGCATCTAATAAGAAACTCAATAATTTTATGGCTATTAGCACCAGAAACTAAATCTGTAAGGAATGGCAATCAAATATCACACTCCAGGGCATAAACTAATTGTCCAGAGGTTCAGGAAATTAAGTGTTGTTCCTACGTTGCACAAATGCTTAGATGTCCTCTGAGTTTTCGTCTCTTTTCCTGAAAAAAAAAGGAAAACCGAGAACTGAATGGACATCTATTGTTGGATGGAGGAAAGAAGAAATCCAACTTTATAAGGGATGAGATAAACGTTGTATTAATGTAAACCTCCTTTTCCTGGGTAAGTCCACTATTTAACAAGTAACACCTTTCCACTGTATCCAATTCCTAAATAGCTTAAATTAGAACTGTGTCTGAGAGAAATTAAAAGAGATATGAAGAGTCAAGGAGTATTATTTCAGGACTGCTGTCTGACAGAAGTTTACCTGTAGAAGAGACTCTTTTTCTGTTCATTTTCCTTGGTGTGTAAAATCAGAGATGATGATGTGACCCCAGCTTTCCAGGGTGAAACTGTTATGACAATTAATGGGGAAAAGAGAAGGACATGTCAGAACAGATCCCATCTCTATACAGGAACATATATTAGAGGCTGTATCCAATTTTTCTTTCCTAAAAGGCAGAGAAAGAACAAAAGAAAGGAGAAAGCATCTTGCCTTAACGCTAGGATGCCTCTATTTCATTGTTTGCCTACAGGGCTGCCCTGAATCCTTGATCCCATTCCATCATAATATAAGCAGCAATCATTTTTTCTTCAAAGGACAAAGTGCGGCCACTTATGGGGGGAAAAAAAGGGAAAGGATACGCCTCTCCTAGCTCAGAAGGTCTTTACTAGGAAAAAGCACCATTTGGGGGAGATTTGCAAGGACACATCTAAGTAGTGGTTATCAGGAGCTGGGAGGGTCTGTGAGAGAAAGGTCAAGTCTATACATATCCTAAGCATTTGCTACTTGCTGTTGCCAGGCAAAGGTTAGCAGGCTAAATGAACCTTATGTCTAACCCCATGTGGTATTTTTTGTGTTCTTATCTGAACTCCTGTCATGCTGAGCAGAGCAGCTCACACCTGACATTTTTCCCTTTATGGCCTTTTAAGCTACTAAGTCTGATTGGTACAGCATCCTTAGGGAGTGGAAAGACGTGGGGCAGGGGGGAGAAGGGGGCAGGCAGGAAAAGGATATCTCTCCCTCCTAGGCTTTCAGTCATCTGCGCGGCTGTTTCTCTCCATCCCTTCCATCAGTGACTAAAATCTGACGTGGCAATATGATCCTCAGTCTCCAGGATCAGCGATTTTGGTGGATGCCCATGAAAAGGGAAAAAAAACCCAACAAGAATCTCTCTTTGTTAATGAAACATTTAAATCTTAAATTTTAATCACATGTCAGGACGCTCAAAGTTAAGGTTGCCACAGCAACACTACAATAAAGCTCTTTGTGCAGAGCAGTTAGTGAAATGCACAGTTTAATTAAAAATTGTCTCAATTAACTGACAGTTTTCATCCCCCCCAAATCCTGCTCTCTCCTTCTTCCTCTCTGAAATGCCATTGAAATGAGAGGAAGGACAGGAGCCGTGGTGGCAGAGCCAGGAAGGCAGGGCTTTAGTTTGGGTCATGGTGTCAGAGGCTAGTGCAATGCACATAAAGTTTGCTTTCCACTTGTGCAGGTCTCTAAATTCATCATGAGTTGGCAGAAACAAAAGATTTCCTAGAGTTTAGGTGGAAAAAAGAAAACTAGATTCTGTCCTGCTTTCTGCCTCCGTGAAGGATCTTCTGCTAACAGAGAAGTTGGGGTGTTTTGGGGACACAGAATGTGGAAAGGTGCAAAGAGAAAGTGGGAACATCTTCTGGGGTAGCAGCACTGTCCAGTGCTTAGATGATCATAAGTGGTAAACACTCACTGATCAACAGTGACATCAGTCGACTGATCTCATCAAAAGAAAAAAGAAATTGGGATGATACTGATAATTCCTTCAAAATGATACCACAGTGCTCAGTTTTTACAGGAAAAGCACCTTGGGATCCTCAAAGGGCAATTGTTAGAGAAGTGTCTCATTAGCATGACAAGGTGATTTTGCCTGGTGCCTTGTGCAAGGCAGGTGTCACTTCATGTCCTCCCCCATCTCCCTGTTTGGTACCTGCTGTGCTTTCCTGCCCCTTGGTGAATCACTGGTGCCCCATGCCAGGAGCAGCAGCTTACACCTGGCTCAATCCTGATGCTGTTGGAGCAGCAGGACACGGTAAGTGCTGGGCCATTCAGCATTCACCTTCCTCCTTCCTCTTCCCAGTCTGAGGTCAGAGCCTCCTGCTCCGTAGGCAGCAGCGATGGCAGAGCAGCCCTTTAAAAGACCGCAAGAGAAGCAGATTTGACGTGGACTCATGGGGAAGGAGCCAACAGAAATGAGAAGAGGCAGCCAAAGGTCACTCTGGCCTGCCAGCTGTAAAAACAATCCAAGTGACATGGCAATAAAATCCGGGCTTGGGAGCAACCTCCTCCAGCTCCTAATGGAGCACTCGCTTACCCCTCCGAGCTCCCGCCCGCTGCCTGCAGAATGCCAACACGGAGACGTAAGGAAACCAGCGGGACATCTAAGGCAGGGAGCAAGGGTTGCTCAGAGGGAGAGGAAACTCTGTCTGGCAAAAGCCACGGATGATGGGGGGGCAGCCACTGCAGGACGCTGAGATCGAGCTTTTTAAGTACATTTCAGCAGAGCACGTTTGCTCCTAAGAAATCTAATATCCTTTGGGTCAGTGCAGGCCAACTGTTAGATATAAAGAATTCATAGCACTTGCAATCCCCCGATGAACCATTTTCAATTCTTCATGTTTCTGAAAAGCCGTTGTGTCGATCTATCAGCAGTGGCTGTGCTCTATAACGAGGGCCGTCTCCCGCCTTAATGCCAAAGTGTAAATATTGCATTGCAGCAAGCAGCAGTAGATAATGCATAATAATGAGCTGGGTTTGTTATATGATGTGCTAACCAGATCTCTTGAAAACAATGCATCAAGCTTAAAAAAAAAAACAAAAAAAAAAAACCAAAAGCAGAGACAGACAGCAAAAAAAAATATTTTCTCCAGAAAAATAAAATAGCCTTTGTGTTGGATGTAGATGTGAAGTAATCATTTACAATTCTGAAAAATAGATAACATGGTCAGAAACATGAAGACAAGGATAAAATACCAATTCTGATCTGATAAGCCATTGGAGTCCTCAGTATAAATTCACTTAGACACCAGCAGAGCTCTAAGCAGAGTTTTCATGCTGGATAAATGTATGTTTTTATATAGTCTCTCTTATTTAATGGGGCAAGAATTCTAGCACATGATTACACATGATGAAAAGAAATATTGTTTGAGCCAATAGTAATCAAGTGTGAGTTTCATGATTTTCAAAGCTAATTTTTGCAATTCTCATCAGTAACACATTTTTTCTCCCTCAAAAGGCAAGGTATAGCACTGTAATGGCTGTCAATCTTCTCGCTTTGTAAGCCACAAGCACTTTAGAAATTACTGAACCAGTGTTTGGCAGAGGCCACAAAAATCACAGGAATGCAGTGCGAGTTATCCGATCAGTGTGTCTCCATCCAAGAATTTTAACAATGTGGGCCAAAACAAAGGGCAGTTTGCTCTCTTTTTCATGCATGATATACTAAAGTGTCTGTGGCAGGAAACGAGCCAGTGGCTGACGTTCAAGTTTCTCACTGCTGAGGGGATGTGATGTTTGCATGCGCCCACATGGATCCCACCTGGCTCCCCGATGCTCCCTTGCCTGTGCAGCTCTCAGCAACTCAGATGGGATCGAGGGCTGACAAGTTGCTAAATATCATCAGCTTTCATCGCAAGCAGTGGGAGCTGGTGGAGCTCTGCATCTCTCAGGATTCACTTCGGAAGGTGCCAGTAGTTTTACAATTCCATCAGCTAAGAAACAGGCTGAGAAAACATTTTGTACAAATCAGCACACAGACTAGGCAGCAACACCTCTTACTCATAGCAGGGCAAGGATCTGTATGCCAAAGGCTCTGCAGGATGCATTTTTTCCACAAGCTCTGATAGTGCTGTTTCCAGGTGTTTATTCCTTTCTGAGGTGTCCAGGAGAACAAGTATTTAGCAGGCAATCTGTTATTCAAAGATTTTTCATAATTAATTTTGCACTGAAGAAAATGGTTTGTAAAAACCCAGTTCATTCCTGGGAAAACCCAGAAAGCCCAATAATGCCTAAATCTTTGAAACATATCTACTGGGATTTGTCTCATCCAGATTTGACCATCTAAGATTTAAACACCTTTACCAATCATCTAGGTTTCCTCACTAGTGCTTACAGGAATAATATATCAAAGGCAAAGGGTCTAACTCTTTCTTTTGACCCTACATATCTACTTTAGGCCAATAATAAATCACCTAATCACATTACAAAATTCTTCTGCACTTCCTTTTAAAATCTTCTACATAGATGTTTTCTTTCCAGCCCAAGTTAAATGGGAATACAATGGAGTAAGAACAGTGGTAGATTGTACTCCCCAGGAATTCAGTTGAGAAAAAGAAGTCTGTTTCAGAAAAGAATACAGTTCAAGCCATGACTTCAAAAGTATAACAACAAATGGGCAACATTTAATGTGAGATGATTTAAATGGATTAAACGAGGGAATAAAGTGATAATGTGTTATCAGGAAGCTTGATGATATAATGTAGGAGCTTCCTGTATAAATGGATTAAATTTTATCTAGCCAAAAGGGGTAAAGAAGCAGGAGTGATTAAAAAAAGAGTAAAAACCAAACCCTAAAAATAGCAAAAGAAATCCACAAGTAACTGAACATTGTATTTCCTATTTCTTGTTTCTCACTGTAAGGGAAATTTCTTTCAAGCTCATCTGATGGGAAAAAAAAAGACTCCTTGAGCTTGGGCACTATCACTAACCACTATAAAAGAACCCTAAAACTTACAGACACGTATTAAAACGGATTACTTTTTTTTATGATACTTTTCTTATGTACAAAGGATAGACAGCTAAAAACCAAGAAGAACATTGCAAGTCAAAACAAGATGAAATTTATAGCTGGTACTATGGACATTAAATAGAGCAACATGCCACAATTTCTATTACCCCATGAAACTGGTGTATTTTGAATATTGGACTGGAAACTAACTGGATAGTATTATCCTGCCTATTGCTGTTTGCTAGTATGACTTGCTGGCAGAGAAAAAAAACCCCTCAACTAATTTTATTAAATGTCTTCAGCTGTAAGAGTGTATAAACACTTGAATATAGAATATCTTATACCCAAGAGTGGCAGAATTATTCTGTCACTGCTTTTTTCACCCTGTTTGTTTTTTATCATGTGAATCTTCAAATAACAGAGAACAACAGCTTGTAGGTTATATCCTTACCTGTGCATTCCTTTGAGCTAAAACAGAACCGAGTTCACCCATCCTCCTGCATCCTAAGTCCACAGTTCACGAGCTTTGAGAATTCACTCACACTATCAAAATGTAGTCATCATCTTTGGTTTGCTAAGCAAGACATAAAACAGAAGCATTTTTGTTCCAGAATGCTTCTCAAAGAGCTTCATCAGTTAAAAACACATAGAGATTTCAGATACAATATGATTATGGAAAACAGTTCTTCAGCTCTACTAAGAGTAATTAAACATTTATTTTCCATTGTTCTTTCCGTGTAGGTTGTGTCAAATACCAAACCTCCCTGGAGTCTGAGTGCTTTATTTGATAGAAAAACTAGCTTTTTATCTTAATCATTGTGTCTGAAACAAAGAGAGTTATCTGATGTCACAGATATAGATTTATAAATTATCCACAAGTACTCTTAAGTATTTCCAAATTATTATTTGTGTGCCTTAAGAGCATTTGTCAACTTTAGTGCCAGAAAAAATCTTATATAAAATAGTCTTCTGTGATTTCCACTGGTCAAAATGCAGATACTAGTAAATTTGTAGCATTTTCAACTTGCCTAAAAACTTATTTAGGCATTTAGTTTTGCATTTAAAGTACTCTGGATTCTGTCCAGTGACTGTTGCTATGAGTGGAAGGCTTACATAAATTCACATATGCCTTTAAAGAAAAAAACAGGCTTTGGGAATGCTAAACATCCATAGAAATTAATGAGTTCTGTTTAAAATACTGTCAAAGGTTCATCTGGGAAAATACACATCACTTGGATAACTTAAGATCAGCTTCTGTATTAAAACAGAAGACATTTCACTGCTGGATTCTAAGAAAACACTGAAGCTTTGTGCTCAAAACATGCATGAAGAAGCCAAGAAATTTTCAGCTTTATTATCAGATCAGCTAATGGCTCCCAAGGTGGCCACAGGAGCTTAATACATCTCTCTCTGTCTTTGTTTGTATATATGATATTTTTTGTAGTACATTACTAGCATGAAAAAGAATTAGAATGCACGGTACATTTGCTTTCTCTTGCAAATTTCTTAGGGCAAAAAAAAACCCCAAACCAAAACAAAAAGTCCTCTTTTGTCAAAACCAAAATAAAAAGATAAAAAAAATAAAAGCAACAGTAAAATGTTTTATGTGAGGAATAGTTTAACTTAGATTTTGAGCTTATCAGAAAAATGTCCATTACATCTGCATTTGAAGGATAAAAATATCAGAATGAACCCTTTCTTGAGAAAAATTATTCAATAATAGCAAGAACTTTTCAGTTAATTGGTATCAGTATTTAAATCCCAGAACCACTTCTAACAGGTATCCATTTCTGAATTTCACCAAATTATTTTGTTACTGCAGATGGGTTTTACCATTCATTGTTGCTCTGCCTGGGAGGAATGAAAGGAAAATTACTGCACAAATAATCTATTAAATGTTACGTTTACCTGGTCATGAAACATAGACTAAACTGTGCCTCTTAGTTAAAAGTTTTGGGTGGCAATGCTGTTTAATGTTTAGCTTCTGCAGACACAAAAGTTGTTGCTGACAGTATGACACCCATGAAATTAAACACATTTATAAAATAAGTGGAGAAGCTATTGTCCTCAGAGTACCTTCTGTCAGAAAACACCCAGGTGTATAACTGAGACAACCATTAATACTGAGTCTGAGTTTATATTTCTAGAAAAACTGAGCACAGCTCTGTATCAAGCTGCTTTTGTTGTCAATAGACCCTGGAAGCATCATGTGTCTTCCAGCCTCCGCAAAAGGAGGGTTAATAGAGAAAGAAAAAGATGTTCCTTTGCTGTCAGAGTGCATCACACTTCTTTTCCATCCTGCAAAGTGGAACCTGTGGCTTGAGGAGCTCTGATTGTCACACTGGGCAATTGGGCAATTGTTGGTGGTTTCAAAAGGCATTTGTATGAATGTCTCCAGTGAGCTGTGAGATAGCAGGAGTTCATCTGTGGGCTGCTAGAGCAATTCTAGGCATCAGTGGAGGGAAGAGAGTATGAAATATTTAAATTGCCTTTTTCATCTCTAGAATATCAAGGAAAGTAGCTGCACACTCTGGAGAATGAGTGCTGGTATCTACTGCTACCACCTGATGAGCCTGTGGGTATCACCAGATCTTTTACATTTAGTGGAATTGCTGCTTACACAGTGTGATTTCCTGTCCCACCCTCTAACACAGAGTATTTTATTAACAGTTTGTGGATTTGCCAGGATACCAGGATCTCAATATTTCAGAACCCTGTTTTATGATATTATGTCTTGCATAAGAAAAGTTCCCAAGGTGAATATTAAAATATGTAATGATACATGGGAAAAGTAAAGAAAGCTGCATGCCAATGCACTCTTCTTATTCATTTCAATATTCAGACAACCTGCTTCTGTCTCCTAAAGATAATGCAGAACAAATTTGAAAGTTGGTCAGGCCTTTGAAAGACAATGTTGTACATTTTTGCTCGGAAGTGTCCAGCTTGGAACTCAGAATTGCAGCTGAAGGGTTCAGAGCTTCTTCAGAGTCACACAAGATATCTAAGTAGTGTCAGACTCACTACAGTGTATGTTGATACCAGCACAAATGTTTTGAAAATCAAGGTGTTTTAGTGATGATGTAGAAACATCTGTCAGTGACATAGTCTTGCCTCTTTGCGAGCTGTAGATTGGTTAGGCCCCTAGCTGAATGATAATTGTTCAGACTTTCGCAAATGAAATTGTTTGTAGGTCTGACCTGATCTGGAATAATTTTTCTAGAAGGAAACAGCTGATGGTGTGATTTTCTTGTGTTAGATGAAGTATGGAAACAATTTCACCTAAACTTCCCATTACTGAGAAAGGACCAAAGCAGAAGAAAACATTTGTAGGTGAGCAGCATCAAGGCTATGACTTAATCAGAGTGCCTGACAGTTGTGGATTAATTCCATCTGGCAACTCAGCCCCACACAGACACTCACCCTGGTGAGATGGGGGGAGAGAATAAGAAGGATAAAGCTGAGAAAATTCATGGATGAAGATAGAGACAGCTCAATAGGTAAAACAAAAGCCACACACGTGCAAAGCAAAAAAACCTGGAGAGTTGTTGTAGGTTTCCTGTACCCTGTTCTGAGCCTCTGATCACAAAATTCTAGTACTTCTCAAAAATATATATTTCACTGGTATTTCTAGAGCAAGTGGACTGGTCAACACAGGAAAAGCAGCACTTAGCAGTCTGAGCAAGCCCTGGGTAAAATGTGGGGGAAGAAGGGATATTGCTCAATGATTTAGAATGCATGTATTATGACAGAACAACATGATCACTCAACATGGCAAGAAAAAACGTACTTTTATGGTCAAAACAACAATGCCCATAAAATTCTGACATATCAATTTAACATTTTAATTTGCTTCTGCTCTGGATTTTGGGACTGATGCTGTTTATGCATTTCCAAAAACATCTTGAATTAATATTCAGTGTTTACTGAGCCCATTGGATTTCCTGATGCAATTTGCATTAGTTCATAGCAGCAGGGGCCTTGGGAGTACCAGTACCAAAGAATTAAACAGTAAAACAAATGCTTTGATCTGTTAAAAAATAGGGTCTCCTTCACCTTTACTATATGATCATCTGTGAAAAGAAGCAAAAACAAATTAGTCACATCCTTTCTTTATTCCATTAATAAATAAAACAATGTAACTCCTGTTAGGAGGGTATGTTCAAGGCAGCACATTTGAATACCAGTGCTTACTGATTGTTTGACAATTTTCAGTGATGAAATCTTCAGCCTCACCATGCTCATTGCTAAGGGCTTCTGATCTCTTTCAGCTAAGCCAAATATCCAGCGAAAAAGGACGCATTTGTAACATAAAAGGTGCGTTGGGAGATCTGAGATCCAAGCCTATCCCAGAAAGAAACCTTTTTTGGTAACCATTTTTATAACTTTGGAGAAGTCATTTGATCAGCTTGTGCCTGTTTTTTGTCTAGTAAATGTCTTGTTTGTTTACAGATGAGATTGTAGCAGGAAAGATTGGGAGCTGTTATATAAACTCATATCTGTACAGCAGATGTTAGAATCGGCCAGTTCTCTCTGTTAGGGTCTTTTTCTTTTGCAAATAAATAAAGAACCTTGACCTATCAGCCTTCACCCTAAAATTCCAACAGAAAAGAAATCCATAAACATTTATGTGTAACACTTCACATTGCCCTTGCGTGTGCTGCCTTCCCTCTGAGAGTAGGACCAGCGTTACAAACCTTACATGGTCAGAGAGAGGTCGCAGAAATCCTCACCCAGTGAAGCTGTATGCTAACATCCCACGCCAAATGGTTTCTATGTGATGGACCAGAGTGAATTTTCAACATCAGCTCTGAATATCTGAGTATTAAGGAGGTCATGTCTTCAATTCATGGTGTGTACTGAAGTTATCGAAAGCCATAACCTGATTAGGATAAACTGAGAGCTGCCTTGTCGTAAGACCACAGTTTCAATCACCAGAATGCTGGAGATGCCTCATTGTCCTATTTTGGAATCTCTGAATTACATCCTGGGCTAGGTCTCGGACCAAAGTCTTCACCAAGAAAACTTTGCAAAATACCTATGATAGTTTGTATCCCTTAATGTAAAGTTTGTATAAGGTTTTCACATTCTCTGAACACCTTTCCTAAGTTAAGTGAAAGCTGTTCACTGGATGTGGTATTAGGTGGCACTGCAAAGCAACTTTTACTTTTCTTCAATGAAAATAAACTCTTTTTAAAGCAAACAGCTTTTGCATTCATGAGATAATAGTTTAACAGTGGTGCACAAGCTAGGTGAACAATGAAAGACATTGTCAAATGTATTCAAAAAGATAGAGAAATTCATCAAATGAATTATTCAGTCAATGTTATGGTACCTATCTCTGTAGGTATTTGTACCACAGAAGTATCTGACAGCCTCTAGAGTAACCATATTTTTTAGTGTTAAATTATTAATGGTGCTTTTATGCCTGAGGCCTTATGGAATACTACATTTTACCTTTTATCTAAGGATCTCATCATGATTCACAAAAGTTGAACATCAAAATATCCTATAAAGAAACAGACTGTAGAGTATCATTGCACTGCATGCAACTATAAACATTAACCCAGCACTCACTCAAATTGACTTGATTTTTTTATTCTTCCTGCTTTGGCTTAAATCTCAAACACCCAGTTCCTGTAATTCGTGGAGGAACCTCTAGGAAGAAAACAGTCTCAACATCTGAGTCCAAGTAATTGCCAACTGACTGTTCAGTCACCTGACATCATTTCTCTAGGATCCGAGAAGTTAATCAACAACTCTCCTTTTCTAGCTCTGTACCAAGCTGTAAAATCATTGAGGCAGGGCTTCTCTTGAGATATCTTTGTGGTAGGTGCTTAAACACATGGACAGTAACTTTGACATGAACTACTAAATAGATGGGAAACCTGTGCTATGTTTTAAAACATGACACAGTTTTTCATTACTAGGTCAGTGGTACCAGAAACTTAAAGTAGCATTCCTATGAGATTTATGTGTCTCCCTTAATCTCTGTTAAAAATAGGGTGTGTAATATGTCTCAGAATGGGGCAGAATTACCAAATTTTAGTTTGCAGTGGTGAGCCTGGCTATCCCACTGTTTAGAGATGGATGAAACCACCCATTCTCTCCAGTCCTCAGTAAATTTGTGTCAGCTTTTGGGAGCAGCTCATGTCACTTGCACATAGCAACCCTCCTGGTGATTGCAGTGAGACTTTCTGGTTTGAAAATAAGCAGATGTCCATTTTATTAAACTGAAGTAAGGATTCTAAATAACTCATCTGAGCTAGTAGGAGTCTGTACGAGAAATGTTCCCAATAATATGTTTTAGCTACCAGGTTGGTTTTGTTGTTTCCCTTTCTTTTTCTGTTTTAGAAATATAAGTGAAAGTGCCATCAGCCTGCCAATGCTTTCTGAACAGGCCTAGGGAAGCAGAATATCAGTTTTATATGCATATATTCCAGGCTCACCCGCATCTTGCCCTCAGCTTTTTCTCTTGTACGACAAGCATGATCAAAAATACAGAAACCAAGCAAAACAAAACCCACAAAGCCTTGCCACACAGCCTTGTGGAAGGAGCTTGTCTGAACAGAAGAAAGTGGAGATGCAACACCTCTGCTGCTTTTCAACAGAGAGACCTCACTTCTGATCTGGACAGCTGAGTTGGGAATTGCATCTGAGATAATAAAAGCATCAGGCAGAGTGGAGCTATTTTTAAAAGAACTGCCTGCAGGCCAAAGGGTAGCCCCCAAGGGGAAAAATAATCAGCTCTGCCTTCTTTACCTTTATGCTTGTAGCACTGTCAGGGCCTGATAGTACCAGCCAGCACTTGCTTAACATAAGCAAAGAGAAGCGAAAGATAAATACAAGAAAAGATAGGAATGCGTCAGAAGGACAAATGTCCCTGATTCTAGAGTTAAACTTGGCATTGTTGAACAGAAGCTCAGCATAAAAAAAGTGGATGTAAACTGCTCTCCATTAGCATACCTGCAACATTAGAAATTAACACAAAATACATTAGAACATGAATTCCAAGGACAAAGGTTTCTATGAAGGTTTCAGTTTAAATGATACCAAATAAAGAGCCTGCTGCCTAATTTTTAAGGTGACAACACAGTCCCCAAAAATGTTTCTTATTTTGAAAATCCCCAAAAGATGCGAAAGGTACAAAGAAATAGGAGTCATCTCATAGATCTGAGACGTGGATGTCTCCATCATGGATGTCCAAATAAAGCAGAATGGGTCTTACCTCCAAAGCCTAGTTCATGGTGTAGCTGCAGAGGTCAGAGCAGAAAGAAGCAGGGATTCTGTGGCAGTATCTGTGCTTGCCCAAAGGTACAGGAGCACAGTAGAGAGCTCCAGGACATTGTAGGGACTGGATGAATTTGCTTCACGTGATCTGTGATCACAATTTGGTAAGTGAAAAAAAGACAGAGGAAGATCCCCTAACTTTGAAATCATCCCCAAGTTTGAAGCGTCTCAAACTTTCTGTGTAAGGACAGCAATGACACACTGTTAACATGAGTTTTAATAAACACTTGCAGTTTGAATTGTACTTCTTTAAAGGCTGATTTAAAATGCTGACAAAGCTCAGCCTGGCTAGATTAAATAGATTTTCTAAAGATATGTGGAAATCCTGAACCCACTCCCAATGGCAATCTCAGATGACAATAAAGCAATTTCTGTTTCTAAGTGGTCCATTACAGTTGTATGCTTAATATAAAATTCTAGCCATTGTACTGCTACACTGCTTTATTTTCACAGCTTGGCATTTTGCATTGGTTAAATGCTACAAAGAAAGGACAGAGTGTTTTGAATGTTTGCTTCCAAACTCTTTTCTACAGCTACAAAATAATATTGACTGCAGACTCACAATTACTCATAATTCCTTTGAACTTACTAGTCAAAGGGTTATTTAATATACTGATAATTTAAAGGGTTTGGCCTGAAAAGGGGCAGAGTAGACTCCTGATGTTAAATATTGAAGCTTTTATTCTTCTACCGCCTTTAAAATAGCTGCAGGCACTGACATATCCCTCAAAGAAAATTTGTCATTTAAATAGTTAAGGGAATAAATGCAACCTGAAAGAATTGCGAAGGTAGCAAGCCAAAAGTGAGTTCCAAAACACCAGCTGTAAGGAGAAGAAAAAGGGGATCATTTCTTAGCCAATTAATATCTACTTAGCAGCTTATGCCCTGGTATGCACATGTAACTCTATTTAATGTTAATGAAAGTTATGTGCATGCTACAGAGAAGGGTAAACTCCTTAAAAGGGGTTGTTCAAATGCTTCCAACAGATACAGGTCAAAGATTAATCATTCAATTTGGCTTCCTCTGAGTTAAAAAAAAGAAAAAAATTGGCATTCACAACAATACACAGTACTTAACTGCAAAAGCTAGCTACAAGTATTGTTCTTACTATATTTTTTTTTCAAATTTTCAAGCTGTCAATGCCATTTCATTTCCCAAGAGGAAAAAATGCTAGATTACCGTAATGAAGTGTTTAAGGTTACTAGCACAAGTGTAAAGAGAGCTCAGAGTCAGACATTCAGCTGTCATGATACATGATTTTGATTTTTGCACTGGTTAAGTAAACAGAAAAAAAGTGAAGCTGCTGCAGAGGGTCCAAAGACTTTAGTGATACATGAGTAATAACAGATTTGTTCTGTTTTTCTGGATTTGAGTAGCTCTACTAGGCTGATAGAGAGTCAGATAAATGGAAATAGTGCTTATATTTGAACATCAATGGCCTAATCACAGCAACAGGCACCAACATAAACCCATTAAAACACTCTTCACTAGGTTTTATTTCCACTCACAAATGTAAATCTTTTCTGCACTCAGATGTAACTGGCAACTGTACCTAAGTGACAGGAATAAAGGACACTTTTCTGGTGGCCTTTGTCTTACATGGTCTTATGTGGACTCGATGTTGAAATGCCACCCAATCGTAGATCACCAAGGCTGAAATCAGTCAAGGCCTTGTATTTCTGCTTTCACTAGGAATAAATGTCTTCAGCAAAACTCAAGGAAGAAAAAATAATATTTATTAATCATATTCTAATGGAAATTCCTTCTTTTGGTCAGGTGAATTGTACTTTTTGGAAATTATTGTGTTGAGGATAAGAAAAGTCTGGCTAGGTAGTTGAAATGATGGGCAAACATAAAACCTTCACTTAAGATTTGATTTAGTTGCCTAAAACCAGGCATTCAATATCATTTCAAATGCCCTAGGGTATCCAAAACATCTGTTCAGGCCTGGAAGGTGTAATGCAAGACCCATGGGAGAGCCATACATGTCCAGATGGATGTGAGATTCCACAAAAGCTGAAAAGGCACCAGGTATTTGTGTTTGAGTAACCAAAGAGAAGCCCCAGACACCTGGATTTTGGACTGTGCACTTGCTATACACAGATGTCAACACAGCTGCTGTAAGTCTAAGAACTTTTGCAGTCACTGAAGGTCTATGGCCTGACCTGTTTCCTCACACATGGGCACAGAGTGAGGTTTGAAATGCCCCAAATTATCCTTGTGTATCTCCAGCTGGGCACAGGTCGTCCTCCTGTTCTGTGGCAGAGCTGCCCAGACTAAACTGATGTTCTGGAGTCCATAACAAATTCCCTTAGTTCATCTCAAATGGCATTGGGAGCTCAGAGTATCTCTGTGCGTGGAATCTGTAGTCAACACAACTAATTGCTGTAATTAAAACCAATAATTTCAGTTGACCTATATTTGATCTTTTATGACCAACCCTCTCCCCCTTCCCAAAACCCCCAAAAAACCAATCAAAACCAAAAATTCTCCATCAAAGCTGACACCCCCAAAATACCCAAACCACTAGAATACCTTTAAGCACCCAATATAACATTTTTGTCCTTTCACTCAAATTAAATCAAGCAAATTAAGTTAAGTGTATCCCTCTCGTGGCTACACAAGCAATGCCTCTCTAAAGACCTGCAAGTTTTCATTTGCTGCTTCTAGATTTTTGTGACTTACTTTTGCCAGTTACTCACTCATCAAAAACATTGTGTCAGAACCCGGATTACATTATTTGAGGACCTCCAAAACCAGCCCTAAATCAAGAATAACGCTGGCTTGTTATTTGACAGCACTGTAGGAGTTACTCTTGCACACTTGCTGTGGTCTATAAAATAGTTAGAGCTGGAATGGACATGGAGGGAAAAACTGGGGTTTTGGTTGGTTGGATGCATGGTTGGTTTGCAGTTTTTGTTTCCCTGGGAGGAATAATGGCAATCTTAACAAGTAACTTTTGGGATAGATTTCATAATGATTTAATGATAGTGTTTAGGAGGTCTTTAACTTCAGAATTTTTTGACAAATGTTACCTAAATGAAAATTTTTTGCCAAACATCAAGGTTTGATATTATAATTATTCTGCTATTAACAAAAAGACACCTATTTGCCATTTTAAGGACAGTATTGTACTGTATTTTGTTTCCATACAAACGCATATTTGCAATTAGGAAATACAGATTTGCTCTTAATGAAAAACAATTATACTGAAAAAAAGGAAAATGTTAAGACAGAATAAGAAAAGCAGTCCAAAAAACTACCATATCATCTCAGTGGTTTGCTTAAAGTCATTTGGTATTTAGATGCAAAGCATTTTTATTCCCATGATTCCTTAAAACCTGCATCATATTTCTATGTCTTTACTTTGCTCTTCACTCTTAATGTAAAATTAACTCCAGCTAGACTGCTGAGCTACTGACGAATACTCTCAAACCAGCTCCAGTTTTACATTTCAGAATATCTATCAGCTCTGCAAAAAACTGTCTCCTGAGGGAAGCCAACAGTTGGCATTTTTAAAACCCAGAAGCAAGTGTTTGAGTTTGATGAGGCTATAAACTCCCTGACGGATGTTCCACGCTCAGCAGGAGAACGGGGATGAGGAACAAAAGAGTCTCCAAGGAAAGGGTCTGCTCTGTGTCCAGACCCACTAAATCCTTTGCTGCTTCCTGAGGTCGCAAACAAGGCTGCTGATTACAGGCAGTTTTATCCCAAGGTCTTTATTACTCTTCCTGACAGTTTGAGATTATTTATCAGCGAGTTCTAATACCTTAAACAAGTTCTGTTCTTGGAAACCCGGCAAGAAAGAGTTGAGGCAGACAACACAGCATTCCACAAGGGCAAGCAACCCTTTAATAAATCTAATATTTCTCTGTAGAATATCCCATCAGTGATATTTCGGTAATGAAGCATTATTTGGCAGATTCAAAAGACTGCAGGATAACATAGCATGGCTCTGGAAACAAGCTTTCAAGCCTCAGGAGGTCAAAATGACTACATCTTTTTAATGGGTAGGCATGGAGCAAGGCAATGACCTAAGTGCTGTGAGAAATAAAGAAACATTCTGTCACTGCTGCCTTTCTGATTAACTCCCTGGCTTTCTCCTGTGATTACTGGAGATTTTCCAGTCAAGGAACACCTTCTGCCTGACACTGATACATGCTGCTTATGTGACAGGAGAGAATGTAGGAAGTTGTCATCTGCTCTCCAAGTGTAAAAAAAAAAATGGGGAACGCTGTTTTCTTCAAATCCATAACACAAGTGTTGCTATAAAGGACTGGGTTTATGCTTTTGGCCAAACAAGAGGAGGAAAATAAGGAAAAAGAAATTTTGCTGCTGCTTGCAGTGGTTAAGAATTTAATGTGTAGAGGAGTTTAATATAAGTATTTGTATTTTCATACAATTCTGAAGTTCCTTGTCCTTCTACAGAAAAATGAACTCTTTCTGTGAGACTTTCAGGTGCAGAACACTGTAAAATGGCAGAACTGTGTCCAGGGGTGTTCATTCCCAGAGACTCCAGCTATCTCCAAAGCCACCTGATGCTTTCCAAGTAAAGCTGTATCAAGTATTACTCAGCCTGTTAAAATTAGTGGGGCATTTCACCTGTGCTATGTCACCTTTATTTCCTTAAATGTGCTCTTTTAGATAAGAAAACATTAATTGACACTGTGTAAGAGGGTTCACACCTGGGGTGCACTCAAGTCACTTGGAGACAGATTTTGAGAAAGGGGGGTCAAATATTCTCTTTTGAAACGTAGGTTGGCATCTTTTTAGCAGAAGTGTCAGACAGTGGAGATCTTCAGGAAACCTCTGGTGAGTGGGTGCTCGAGGTTTGCTCTGTGCTGGTCTGTGGTGAGTGTGATTCATCAGTGTACGATGGAGTTACTCAGACTTTTAGCTCAGGAGGTCTTGGGTCAGGCATCAGAGCTGCTGAGCTCACATGTAGCCCTGGTGATCGAATCAGGAAAGGTGACAACTGGCAAAAATACAGCAGGTCTTATTCTTCTGTGGAATTACAGAAGAATTGGATCTCCTTTTCTCTTCCCTTTCAGCCTATCCCTTTATCCAAAACCCACTCCTGTGTGCTTATACAGCAGGTCAGGGACTATCATACCAATTTCCATGCCAAGTGTGCAATTTGCTAATAAAACTTTATGAGCTTTTGTGAACCCTCTGACTTTTTTTGATTTTTTTTTACCTTGAGCACTTATGAATCTTGGATGTTACCTTGCCTTAAGGGTGGGATATCACAGACAGACACAGGCTGCACCCCTGGATAGTCCCCTAGTCTGGTCTGTACAGACAGCCCTCAGCTTTCTTGTTCAGCATAAACTGGAAGTGGATTAGAAATATCTTCAACAAACCTGTTCCAGGCAGGCTAACACCAGGATTACAAACATTTCCAGCAAAAATCCAGGATGGATGCGTGTTTCCTCCTTAGGCATGATGAAACAGAGGGCAGAGCTATTTCTGTCTCACCATCAGGAGGGAGTAGATTGTTGATATTGGAATCATCCAATTTAACACACAACCAAGCACAAATAATCCCCCATCTCCTGAAGGATATGAGCCTTGTGACAGAGGGGATGTACAGCATGGAAGGAGATGGACAGACACATCATGGCAATATTATATATATATTTTTTTTACCTCACAGAGGCAGCAGTTTCAAAGTCTGACTATGCTGGTGAAACACTTATTAAAATATAATGGTGAGAATAAAACAGCCACACAGAGGAAGAAGGACCATATAACCCCCTGAATCCTGTCTCTGACAGCATCACAGAGCACATGTTTAGGGAGGAATATGCATAGAAGTCAAGATGCAGTGACACATGCATGGAAACTTCAGATCAGAGGCTTCTGGGGGAAAGAGGGTATTTTTGTAATCAACACATTCAGTGGATTTTTATTCTATGGATTTATAGGTCAGTATTTCAACCCGTTCATATTTTTTAACATCTCCAGTGCCCAGAAGCATGGAGTTCACAGATGTGCTCAAAAACCTCTCACACACTGTATAAAGAAAGATCTGTTTCTGTTTTGTGTGACTGCTTCACAGTGTTGCTATGATCACTGCTTCACTGGAGGAGACACCTAACAGTCAATCCCTATTTACATTTGACAGTCCATCCCCTGATAAACAGGTTAGATTTCCACAATACCACTTTCAGTCTTTATTTTTTTCAACATTCAGTCTTTCATTTTATTTTTCAGCATTAAAGGATCTTAGTCCATAAAGCTGTTCTTCAAACTGAATCAATACCACATCTTTGAATCATCGTTTGTCAATTTTTTCTCATCCCTTTTTACTTGTGGTATGTCTTATCTGAAAAGGAGAATTGTGCTCTTCAAGGTATAGACATATGATAGTTTAATAAAGAATAACAAAATTTTCTACATTGTCTTCTGCTTTTTTTCTAATAATTTCCCAAAGTGGCTTTTCTTTTTAACCTCTCCTAAACACTGATCAGATGTTTTCAGCTGAGGATTGATTATACAGTCAGAATCCACATTGTGTGAGTGCAAGGCAGTTTACCATTGTATGTGTAAAACTCACTGTTTTGTCTCTCTAGTGCATTTCTTTGTGTTTATCAAGAATGAATTTCATTTTCATTCATCATTTATCCCTGGCTATTCTGTTTCCCATCATCCTGGTTAACCTGAAGATCTTGAATAACACAGGTGAGCAACCACTGTCACTAGCAGTCTTGCCAAGAACACATCTGTTGAATAGAGGGAGTCCTGGTACAGCCTGGGTGAGACATTTCTAATTCTTTTCTTACCTATTCTGAAAGAACAAAACATGAGAAACAATGTTGTCTGTCAAGCAGCTCTTCATATTTCCTACAACCAAATCGGGATAGACCTGTTTTGTAAACTCCATGACACACTTGGAAAGTTCTATTGACATTTGAAGGTCCAAACAATTTCTTTTGCTATTAAATGGTTTGGATTTTTTTTGAGGTATCCAGACAGTGCTGACTAAATTGCCTTTCCAAAGTACTTACAGAACAATCACTCTAGCAAGGAAGGGACAATAGTCTGGGAACAAGATTACTTGCTTCATGTCTGTGTCTGGCCATTTTATGGCAAAAATTGAACCTGTTCAGATAATAGGAACAACACAATTAGAGGTAATTAGCCCGGCAGGAAAATCATTGCCATAAAGGTCTGAGAAGTTGGCAGTCTGAGAAAGGTCAAGATAGTATCTAGAAAGGGATATATAATTTTCTTATTTAGATCACAAGGTCTTCTGGGCTCACAGAAGGTCAAGTACAATGACCTCTTTGGGGGCCCTGGAGAGCTAAAGTGAAAAAAATACAAACATATTTAATGATAAAAATAACAACAAAGGTGATCCCCAGAGATGAATCTGAGCTAGGTGAGGAGGATATCTTCTTTCAGGGGCCATGAACTTAGTGTAGTTGTAATAGACTAAGTTTCAGGAGCTCATAATCACTTAAAAGGAACATTTGATTATGAATTATAAGGTTTGGCCTTGTTTAGAAACAGCAGCAGTGTTCATCCCTTGGGCACAATGTATAGATAAATACTTGCATTTACTCCTAAACTGTTGATTTATTAGGTTAATTGGACAGCAGAAGGTATGAAAGTTCTGCTGTTTTATATTCCAAGTTTGGCATCTCCACCTTGGGTGTTGAACTTGGCTTTTTCCTGTCTCATGACAGTGTGTAGAAGCAGTGTGAGCACTAACCCACCAGAAATAACCATCCTCAAACTGTGGGAAGAGGGGCAGCTAATCATGGAGAGAAAGCCCACGTTACAATGCACCTTTGCACACAGACAGCCCTATCCCCTGGAACTTCTCAAACTGGGCATCTTTCTGCTTGGCGGTCAATGGGATTATTGGTGTGAGAGCCACTGGTTTGGAAGCAGTGACCTGGCCCGAGACCTGGCACTGACTTCCCACATCAGCCCTTGCCCTCAGCAGATCCAGTGTGAAAAAAAGGCTGCTGAAAGCTCTGTCTCCTTCAAAACTCTACACCTGCAATGAAGACAAGCAGGCTAATAGCAATAACCTCAGGGAGTAGTTATGCTCTCATTTCAAACACTTGAAAGAGGAACAAAAAAGCTATGAAGCTGGTGTTGAAGTACAATTAAGATGGTGTTTTTCAAGTGCACTGTAACCTTAAACTGGAGAAGCAAGAGAGTTGAAATGGAAGCACTTATAATGCAGTGAAAGCTCCTCTGTATGAGGCACTCTGCGTGCACAAAATTATAGGATTAGAAAGCTTTCAACCAATCCAGTGCCTCTGTAGACAGAGGTTTGTAAAGGACTTTTAAAATGTTTTTCCATGAAAAAGGAGAATGTGTGTAAGTGGCCAGAAGGGTCGTTCGGCTCAAGGAGGCAGAAATCCAGACCACCACCTTTTGAAACTTTTCTTGAACTTGTTTAAACTTACATAAAAATCATTGCAGCTTGTGGCTTCAGCATATACTGAATTTTTTCTTAGACCAGATAAATCTTGGGAACTGCTTACAAGCAATTTATATCTTCAACCCATTTGTTGCCATCAGAAAAACTGAGGAAAAAAAGTCTTTTTTGGTGAAAAAGTCAGTTCCAAACCAGAAATCTCGTGTGTTCCCACTTTCAACCCCTGAGCTCCACTGAGGGAAACCAGTCCTTAGTGAAGCTTTCAGGATCACGGTTTAAATTCCTGTAAAGTGCTGGGGGAGGAATAAATTTCCATGCAGATATAAACTGCAATGGAGTTTGACTTTAGGAGAGGGTTTGGGAACACAGTACATTTTTTGAGTCCAGTCCTGAAAATGCCAGGTTATTTTTGGTGAATGATTTAAGAAATATAAAGCTCTTCCCACAGGTTTAATTCATTACATTCAACAGAGCTGTCTACAACCCTTCATTAAATAATAAGGAATCCTTGAATGACGACCTTTATTTGAAATAGCTAAATTTTGGACAATTGTAGTTAGGTCAGATTAATCCCTCTGGAAATAATATTTGGCATTTTATGAATATATAGCATGTATAAATTTTAAAGAAAAAAAAATTTTATTATTTTAGTATTTTGAACATGGAAAATATAGCAATTTTTTTTTTGTTGGGTTTGTTGGTTTTTTTTCACTGCAACAAATAACAAATGCACATACCAAGTGGGATTAAAATGCAGAAGTGGTTTGGGCCAATTACTAGATGGATTTAGGATTAATAATTAATATTAATTACTGTTAATAACACTGTAAAGAAATCAGTAATACTTCTTACATATAACTATTTTCATTTCTGAGGAGTTCTCAGTCCGGTCTAAGGAAGATATGAAATAACATCCACTTAAATCTGAACATTTTTAAATGTACAGAATCATACACCAGTTTCGTCTAATGTAACCTGTGACCTAGCAGTGGAAGTTTTAAGTGGTTACTGGAATGATATAAAAATTCCAGGTGCTTTGAAAAGTGGTAATTGCTTAAGTATCTAATCTATCAATCCCTAACCAAAAGTACAGCAAAGTCAGATTTGATAGAATTGTGGTTAATTCAAATCAAGATGTAACTGTGAAAAACACTTTGCCAAAATGGTATGAATTCATGCATTTATGACTATAGATGTGAAGTTATAAATAATATACATAACAACAGATAAAATGTGGGAATCTAATAAATCTTGTGAAGTGTATTCAGTGGGGAATCATCATCACACTTGAGAATACAGTGCTGTGTTCTGAATGCTGACACTGAAAAATCAAACTGCTAGAGCCACTGTAGAATCCTGGAGGAAGCTCTGGAAAAGGAGATTCTTTTTATCTCATGAGCTACAGGAATGGCAGGTGACTTCATGACTATTTCTGTGTGATCAGGAGAGAAGAGGCTGGGTAGTGTTAAAATAGGAAACTCAAAATACAGCAGCAAAAATTAACTAGTCAAACACATTATTGCATCTTGGAACTCTGTGTTCAGATATTGCAAATTTCTTTGCAGATGCTATAATTTACACAGACTCAATTTACTGTCCTCAGTATGGAAGTAAACTGGTGAAATGTGATGATATATGGTATAAAGATATCAGACCAAATGATCCAGTAGAATCATAGAATCATGGAATATGCTGAGTTGGAAAGGAACTATCAGGACCATTGAGTCCAACTTCTGGGCACCCCAGGAATCACTCCATCCACCTGAGAGCATTGTCCAAAACGTTCTTGAACTCTGTCGGGCTCGGTGTTGTGACCACTTCCCTGGGGAGCCTGTTCCCACTCATTTCAGACATGATGAATCTGTGAATGAATTGTGTCTAATGGCTGATTAAAGCCGTACTCAGTGGGGAACCCAGACTTGAACAGCAGAGGAAACCCTGCAGAGATTCTCAGTGTGATACACATGCTTCTCTGAGACTTGAAGAGTCAAACATTTCCACACAGGCTGCTTCTCGTTTGTGGAGGAGTTTGTGAGGATGGATAGAGTAGAGAAAAAAAAAAAAATCAAAATTGTAAATTAAACTCATCAGTGATGTTGGATCTCAAAAGCTCAGAGGCTTCCAGAGAGTTTCATAGATCACCTCTCATTTATTTTGCTGTTCTCTATGTCCGCCACTAAGCTTGAGTTCTGGGAATGATGAGATTTTCGAAGCTGGCCTCAAAAGTGAGACTTTGGTGTTGGGACCAGAGAAAAATCCACAAAAGTCTGTCAGGCCAGAAAACCTGGAGGTTAGATAGGTTGACATGTTATTTGGACAGGGAGCATCTTGCAGTAAGGAGCTCCTGGTTGCTTTATATTTTTGGAGTTGTCGTCAGAATCAAAACAGCTTGAAGCAACACTTATGACTCATTTTCAGTGTGGAACAAAGCCATAAGTTAAGCACCACATGCTATGAGTGTAACACATAACAGGCCCCTGAACTACATGGAAAAGTTTTAACCAGTTTTCAAGTGTCAGTCTAGTTTTCCTTGTGCCTAAGGCTCTGTGACATCTTGACATCTCTAATCAGGTTCATTTCTACCCTTACCAACAATTACAAGCTGTCATTCTTCAGCTTCTCCACTAACTATTCCACTACTATGGATTTAATCTGCAGTTTCCAATGCACTAAATTTAAAGCCCAGCAGTTTTCATGTATTATTCACTTCCATTTGCTATACTTGTTAAACAGTATATGTTCATTTGAGTTAATAAATCACCATTCACTTTCCTCCTTGTGTTTCCCAGGACAGAGTTATTACTCAATCTACCTCTACCGACAGCAGCTTCAGAGCTTCTGCAGATTTCTCTGTATTCATGAACCTATTTATCATGTACCTGTCTTAAATATTAGCAAAGTAAGCTTGCGGGAAAGGCTTAAGCACTGATCTGTTGGAGGTGTATGTGAAGGACTACATATTTCTTACTCAAAACCAAGTGAAATCTCTACCTACTGGTTGTGTGACACCCACCCCACTTTGGATAATCTGGAAGTTATTAATATGCTCATCAAAGAAGAATAGAAAGTAAATTATCTTTCTTGTGTGTCTCTTACAGATGAAGAAGGGACCAAAGTCTGAAGTCCTTTTTAATGTTGAATATCTGTTTTTGCTCTCATGTCCTCAGGAATACATTGCTGGAGTTGGTGACTGGGGTTTTTGCCCTTTCTGTGCCTCTGAAAGGATGTGCTTGACTCCTTCAATTTCACTTCCTTAGGACGGCATGGGGCTGTAGGCTGGTGCTGGAAGGTCAGGGCTGCCTGCACAGGCAGGTGCAAGCGGGTCCCAGTGCCTGCTGCCTGTGGCTGCAGTCAGCAAAAAGTTGCTATTTCTGTAATCAAAGCTGAGCTGCCAACACCAAGGGGAACAAATCCATTCCAGCAGAGTTTTGCTGTGTGATCCACTTCTTCAGGTCTGACCTTCATTCCCAGTTCCCATGTCAAGTATTTTCCTTTTGGCTCTATTAGAACATGTCCCATCCTGTTGCAACCATTTAACTACATCATACAGTTTATTTGGCATAATGAGACTTTTTTAAATTTAATAATGCAATCACTTTTGTGTCAGCAAAAAAATGCTATCAGTCTCACATGAATCTTTGCAGAAGACCATTGGACATACCCCATTCATGAATATTTCCTCATTACCCTAATCAAACTGAGGCTTTGAAAAACCAAAGAACTAAACAGAAAGTCTCAAATCCTTCTTTAGAACACAAGGAATTTAATTTTTTTATAATATTATTACCTTGGACTTTTATAATATTTTTTCAAAGTAGAAAACTGGTTTTTGACAGATTTAAAAAAATGACAAATTCAGTTGATTGACATTTCAAACAGTTGACCTTTCATTCCTAAAAATCTGTTTCATTAGTATGACAAAACCCCTCAATAGAACTCTTTTAAGCAAAAGGAAGAAAATAATTCTTCTAATTCTCAGTTTGAAAAGAAATACAGCCAACTATATGGACAGTGACACTAATATGAAAACGTAATTTTAAGCATGGCTTGTTGGAACAATCAAGTTATTTAGGTCCAGTTCATCAAAGTGCCTCATGTGCACTCTAGATTAGAGACATTCAGATAACTAAATTGTTTGAGAAACAAGGAAGCATTCTCTCAGAGGGGGAAATTCATAATAGTTACCTTTGTCTAAGGAAGGACATCATCTGGACAGCTTTTGGAACTATGTTCCAAACCTTTCAGACCTTTTGGGACTATGTTCCTTCAGGAAACATGAAGTCAGGTAGTTTTGCTAAGGCAGTTGTTTTGGATCAGCCCTCAGAGCCCCCGTTTTACATCTGTGAAGTGGGGGTAATATAAGATTTCCTTCCTTCAAAATGGCATCATGATAAACATTGTCATACTGTGAGATCTGATATCTGAGGTCTAAGCTGGATATGCAGCTTCATTAACTTCCAAAATAATGATGAAAGCAGAAGCACATTTTGAATGAATCTGATGCAGAACACTCGAGAAATCCTGTCCTGTCATGGTACTGCACAGTCGGAGTTCACAGCATTTGAATGCGTGCAGTCCATCTGTCAGGGGGGAGATGTGGCAACTATTAACATTGGCTAGTGATAGGAAAACATGGTATTTTTCTTCTGTTATAAAATTCAGCTAGATTTCAGAAATTTAGAAATGTAATTTTCCCACTTTAAAAAATCAGTATAAGCCTTTTGATTTGAAGAAAACAGCTTTTGTAATATCCAGCACTAATTTGCCAGTACTTTGTGCAGTAATGAACAAAAAATTAATATTTTTCTTTTTTCTACCCTTCCAAATGCCAAAACTTGCAAAGAGGTAAAACATTTCAAAGCAGATATCAATTTATGACTTTATACGTTCTAATGCATAAGTAGGTAACTGCAGGGAAAGGAGGACTAATTAGCCTATTTTCACCATCTAAACTGAAGACATATTTTAGGTTTCATGTAGCTACTGGAAAAGGGGAACACGTTCACAGTACAGTCCATCTAATCCTAAAATAGGTATGCAAAGCAGTTGGGACAGCCACATCATCCTTACACAGCTAAAATAGGGCAGACAAGTCCCATCTGAGGCGGTGACACAGAAATAAGGTGTGTCTACAAATATGAATCCAATATAAAGAACCGTGACACTCTAAAGATGCCATCAACCAGAAATTGCTATTATTAAAAGATGCCGTTTCCGCTTTCTAAGGGCTGATAATAACTGCTGACCAAAGCCTGAAGAAAATTCCTTTTTTCTTTTAGCATTAGCTCTGTTAATCAAGAACAGCAGGACCAAGACCCCACCACCAATATGTGTTCAGTGCAAATCCTCTGTGTTCACACTCAAAGCCTAAGGAACCCACATAGAGCTGCAGAACCAAATTGTTGTGTCTCAGTTCTAGCACAAAACTAGATATGGGAGAACAAGATATGGGCGTTTACTTGCAATGAATTGACAAAGCCTCAAGAAAATTCTCTTTTTCATATTATTGCTACAAAACTTATATTTATATGTATATGTATTCAATTGTAGGTAGTTTGAAACTGCTCTTTGACCAGCCTGGCTTATTTTCAACTTTCAATTGCAATCCTGCAAGTAAAAGTTTAAGCAAAACCTAAATGAATTCTCTAGGGAATGGTGACCTGGTGTGTCCAAGCGTGGGCGGGTTCTCAACTGTCCAAACCAGATTTGTCAATGGAAAGCAAAGAGAAAGTGGAATAAAATGGACTGTGCCATGTGTAAGGACTCAGCAGAACCACTCTTTCAAGGCCCACCAGCACTGCTGGCATTTGCAATGAAGCTCCCTGCTATGTTCTGGTACATTTCTAACTGAGTGGTGACAGAATTTGACATCTGTGCCTATTTGTTATCTGCAGTTTCTTTGTGTTCAACTTCAGTCCTAGAAGCAAGGTGACATTTTGGAACCAGTGTTTCCATTAACTCAAATAAAGTAGGACCTTATTTCTGAAGCAGCCATATCTATTTTAATAGAGGTATTTAATGGCACAGCACCCTCCTCAGTAAAAATGACAGTGACAGAGTAAAATCTTCTTTCTGCACTATATAACTTAGAAAAAGAAGACAAGAATAGGCCATAAAAGCAGGATTCATGGGAAGCTTTATCTAGTTTATCACCAAGGAAGGTGGCATGAATGAGCCATCATATGTTTCTAAAAAATACTTTAAAATAGGAATAAAACAGTAGTTATTGGTAAAAAACAGGTAAGCCTTTCAGCCTTGCTAAATATTAAACCATAAATATTAATACTTAACAAAATGTCTAGGAAGACAATGAAGAGTTCCTTTAAAGAAAGAAAAAAAGGGAACTGTTTGCTTTTTTAACCAATCCTTATTCTTTATAATACAAGCGAAAAATAGTGCATTTGCTGAGACCTTACTAGACTGAATTGTAATGTGTCATTTTTTAGAGAATGAAAGAAATCATGCCTCAATGATAGGAAACAAAAGCCCAAACTGGCAGAACACACAAAATTTTTGGGTGAATTTCTGAAACCTGCATTACAACTACAGCTTGTGGGTGGATATTCTACTATCTCATAAACTTTGTTTGAATTTTGTTGTGTGGTTGGGGCTTCCACGATTTGTTTTGCCCTTTCCTATGTGAATTCTCCAGCATCTAGTTAGAAGCTATATTGCTGTCTTCTCCTCACCAGCAGGTGCTCCTCTGTCAGTCACTGATTTCCCTATGTCAGACCTTCATTACCTGGTGACCCCTATACTGTCTGTAAAATTTGGTTGAAATGGGCCAAAAAATTTAAAAATAGCCAGGGTGGGGTAGGGGGGGAAGAGAGAGATAGAAAAATACAGAATTTTACATACACACTGAGCATATTTCTCTTTTTCTTCAGAGTCTAAGTGAGTTATGTGCTTGAGAAAAAGATTTAGAGCACTCATGCTAAACAGTGATTAGCTCCCTTATTTACTTGGTGATCCTAGAAGCTTGAATATCTTATAGAGATAACAGACAGAAGTAGGATGCCACCAAACAGAAATTCAGGGTATTTACATCAATTATCCAGAATAAGCAGGGAAAATACTATCCCTTCTGTACTCATTCTTCCTCACATGTGGCATTCACTGTCACAAAGGCTTCAAACATCATCCTCTGTATATCTTTCAGCTTCTTCATCAAATAAAGCATGGATCTTAAGCTGCAGACTGTTTAGTACACATTCATTATTAATTTCTTGATTAATATCCAAAATTTTCAGTATTTCAAGGAAAGTTACTTCAAAAAAACCAGCATCTGATGAAGTAGGTACCACAAAGTCACCATTCTGGAGGAAATCGATCATTAATTGTTTGGTGGTTGAAGTGTGCATTTACTTGTAGGTTAATCTAGAAACATTAAAACTAGCACTGCCTCATTTCCCACTGTATTTTTTTAGCATAAGTAAAAATAAATATAATAGCCAAAACCTCTATGGTAGCATGAACTGTAAGGTTTTAAACCCAGCACCTCTACAAATTTAGCTTTAAAAATGAAGAAGACTGATGAAAAGGTATCAGGGGGAAATAAAAATCTGGCTGATATAGATCCGACCAATTTGATTTGGCACATTGAATCAATATAGATTTATATCAGGAGATTTTTTAAAAATAATTTTTGCTTTTCCTGACTTCTTGTGATTTTAATCTTTTCTTAGTCCATAATTTATTAGATTAAGCAATAGAAGTAGTAGCTCTTTGAAGAGATAAAAAAATAATTATTCAAAAATGCCCAGTGAAAACTGATAGTTAAAAATCAGGTACTGATTATCTAAAGAAAAACTCATTACGCAAGGGTACCTGTACCTTGCATGCAAATCGTGTATGAGCCCTTCGAGTTGTGAAAAAATCTTGACAGACAATTGCTCATTAAAATCTGATAATTGTAATCAGGGTTCTTTGACTCCCTTAATTGGTAACAACAGAACTAAAATAATCTGTGCTTTTGGCATTCTGTCTGTCTAATGCATCTCATAAGAATCAGAAAGCAGTGTCTAGAAAAAAATCCCGCTTTATTAGTTATAGGATTCAAAAGACATCAATTAACTGCTTTACTCCCCCCTTCTTTCCTATAAAAGACAAGGCAATTTGTTTCCTTGATGTGTGAGCCATCATCAAATCTAAATTCACAGCAAGAACACTTCTGAGATAGCCCAAACTTATCATAAGGTTAATGAACCATTGCACCAGTCCGATCTAAGCCATTTGTCAATGAATAAAATTGCTCCTCTGCTATTGTGCAACACAATTTGTAATAAAACTGCCAAAATAAGAACTTATTTATGTTTCTCTTTAGCACAGATTGCTCCTTCAGATTGTAAAATGTGTGTATAACAGGTCAGTAATGTAAGGAGGGTTTATTATTTTCCAGTAAAAGTCATATATTCTGTGTGAATCAGTTTCTGATTTTTGGAACATAGTTGTTCTGTGAGAGCAGACTTGGACCTACCATATTTTGAGTAATTTCTGAGGTCTATCATGACAGTTCAATACAGGACTATGTATGGATTATGCTACCCAGAATCTTTCAGGGAAAATCAGGGCTGGAAAAATAAGCTTAGCAGGTCACTATCACCATTTTATCATGTTAGTCTGTTACTACTGCTTTTATTTAGTTAGTTATTATACACTATAACCACAAATTAAGCTGGATGCAATGTATCAAAACCTGAAGGTACCACGTTTGGAACAGTCAACAAAGGAAAACTGCTGATAAATAACCAGAGAGAAGCAATGAAATAACCGGAAAGAAGAGGGGAGTAATGAAAGGAAATTTCTTTCTATTATGCAGAAAGAAATGATACAGCAGTGGAGCCATTGATGCTGAGGGTGTAGGTGGGAGCAAGCAGTCTGGGAAACAAGTGGTTCAGAATCTGGGTAATGATCATTTCATCCACAGGAATTGCTGCCCCCCTCAGTCACAGGTGAAAGAGTCCTGGAAGTTTGGACAGAGGTTAGAAGCAAACCGAAGAATTGATCTCAGACCTCTGGGTCAGTAAAGGTGAAAAATGAGGAAATGAAGTGTAAGACACTTGCTGTGGAGTTCAGTTTCAGATTAGCTCACCTGAAGCTGGAGAAAACCTCAGGAAATTCCACAAAAAGCTTCCTGTCTCCTGCAGAGTTTTGTTGCAGACAGAACAGCACCCACAGGGCTGCTTAATTCTCCCCAGGCTACCAGAGCTGCAATGTAAGAGCCCCTTTAGATGCTGAGTGTGAGAGGTGGCCAGTCCTGAGAGCAGGATAGTCAGTGTTGTCCATGGAACTCCAAGGAGAAATTATATTTCCTCATATGATGTGAAAAGCTTTCTGTGCCATAACTGAATACTGGCACAATGTTTGTTTGTTTTTCTTCCCCAAAAAATTTCCTTTCCTTCGTAGCACCCAAACATTATTTTGATTTATTTCTTTCCTCTGGGCTCAAAATCAGTCAGTTACAAAAATAGGATATATCATCTTAAACTTCTTCAAATATGTTGCTGGCTGTATATTTGCCAGAGGAGAAAAAAAAAGGACAAAATTAAAGATACAGAGGCAGTAAAAATATAAAGAAATGATGCTCAACACAAAGACATTCAGCAGTAAAAAAATTAAAAAAGGTTGATGTGTTCAATTCTGACTGCTTATAGCACAGATACATGCAGTTTTAAAAACCCGTTCTTGACTGAAGTGTAGTATAACTTGTGGAAAAATATGTCTGTTATTGTTAATATGTCTATTATTGCTAGCGACCGACATTAAATTACTGTGTTAATCAGCCTTACTGTTAAAAAAATTCTCATTTTCATCTTGACACTTCAACATGTATCAGTGCACCCTGTAGTATCTGATTTTAAGAAGAATCGCTAAACAAAGCATTACTTGTGCTTCCTCGTCCTTAACGACTGGGGTCAAGTTCATCCTTTGAAAATCTTATTTATAACATAAATACAGTGATCAGCTGGGATCTTTCATATCAAGGCTTGCAAAGAAAAATGGATAGGGTAGGGAAGTATTTTCTATTCTGAGGAACAGAGCTGTGCTTAAAATAGTCAAGGATAGGATCTTTTAAAGCAGTCTTCAGGAGTTACCAGCCAATTCAACTGTGGATGAGGAGCTCACTTTCAAACCTCTTTGAAAATTCCAGAGTTAATTATCAGTGCCCGTAAAACTCTTTGAACGTTCAAGATGTTCTTAAAAAAATAAGCATAAGTGCGATGGTAGTTTGTATTAAACACTGCTTGTAAATTCTATAAATCACACTTAAATCCCTGAATAGATAGATCGTGTTCTGGGAGTTTTCCCCGTAGGACACGTATAAACAGATTCAGTTGCAACTCTGGGCTGCATAACATCGTCTTACTGGGCAGATCATTGAGAACTACAAAGCCAGAGAGACTCTGAACTGACCCTGAGGTAAACATCTGAGGGTTTCACCTCACTTTCAGCATCGTGCTTAAAACAGACAAATTTTATGTCCTATTTAAGTTCTTCTGGTAAAGCTAAATTACTGTACTTAGAGGAAGTTTAGGTACTAATAATTCATGATCTACCTAATACAACATTGAGGAGGACAGGACTGTCCCACATCACTCCTCTTCCTGAAGTCAGAAATACCACAGGTAGCTGATGATTGGCATCTCTCTTAAGGTCTACAAGAGTCTAACAAATAATATATAAACTCACATGATCAGGACAAAAGAGAAAAAAGTTTACAGAAAATGATTATTTCAAGGTATTGTTTTCCTACAGAGTTTAAAAAATTATTACTTTAAAATACCACATAAGTGAGCAATTTTCCAGTCCTTCTCTGACACCTTGGTTGCTACAAGGGGCATTTATTTGATAGCATTTTGAAGGTGCTGGGATGCTTAAACAGCATTAGCTTTTTGGCTTTATCAGTGCTGCAAGCATGCTGACATTGTCATTTGTGTGGATTGCCATAAAAATCACTACAGATGAACCAGAGTACAGATAAGGAAAAATATCTTTATAACCAGTGTTGCAAAAACACTAAAAGGCTTTAAAGGTTCCAATTATGCTAGATAAGTTCTAGCTGTAGTAGGAAAGCGACCGTGTTCTCAAAGCTTAGTTTTCAAGCAGATCATGTAGCCAAGGTGTGAAGGAGAGAGGCAGAGGAAGATGGTTACAAAGGAAGTAGCTGGCAGAAGGAATCCCTCTTCACACCCTATCCAAGCCCTCAATCAGTATTACTCCTCTGGAACTATCTTTACTTTGAATCAAAATACGGAACAAAATTCTCACTGTAAAAAGTGAAAAGAAGCAAAGAATCTTTCACTTCAGAGGTGTTTTCTTTGAGAACAAACTTACTTGATTTAAACACTTTTTCTGTTTTGTTCATAAACCAGACTGGGCTGAGAAAAAACAACCTATTTGGGATAAAAAGCAAAAACAGACCTTTGATCATCACTTAGATTAAAAGACGATATTCAACAAATGATGTCTCTTTCCTACGCAAAGGCAACATTTAGTTAATATCTTTTAGTACCATTTAAGGTATTTTCTTTCTGAAACCTATAGAGCTCTTGTGCTGAATTCCAGCCTGAGGGCTTCTAACACAGCAATCACTCTTTATTTTACATATGCTCCCCTCGATATTCTCCTGGTACAATTTCCATACTGCCTGCAGTCGTATTCTAGAAACCACACCGCAGATTTTTATGTCTGGGAGCTAAAAGGCTTTTGGATGTTGGCTCATTCTTGCATATATGCACTATGCACACAGTGAAAGAATCATTTGAGCTTCTGTGACTTGTCATTTGTAGCTCTACTGGCTTCCGGGTATAAAAGACTCAGAATTACAAAGCTTTGCAGTAGGATGCTACTTAGCAAGAACCTTCACTTTGGTACCCAGCACTAAATGTAGGGAACACTAGCGGTAAAGACCTTTCTCCACAGAGAGATTGCTGCTAAAAAATGTATTAAGATGTAGTGGTTAAGCATTTCCTAGAAAGGTTTTATTTTTGCTGACTGCCTAATTGTAGTTCTTCGTGGCTCAGCTTGTGGATGTGCAAGTTTCCCATGCATTCACAGACGTGGTATAAGACAGCCCCTGCCCTGCCTGTCCTGCAGAAATTTCAGTTTAGATACAGGTGACAGGTGACCAGTGTGTCCTTGTGGCCAAGAAGGCCAATGGGATTCTGGGGTGCATTAGAAAAAACATTGACAGCAGGTCCAGGGAGGTGATCCTGCCCTTCTCCTCAGCCCTGGTGAGGCCACATCTGGAGTGCTGTGTCCAGTCCTGGGCTCCTCAGGACAAGAGAGACATGGAGCTCCTCGAGAGGGTTCCGTGTAAGGCAGCAAAGATGATGAAAGGAGGAAAGTCTGAGGGAGATGAGACTGTTCAGCAAGAGATGACTGAGAGGGGACCTCATCAGTGTCTGACAGTGCCTGCAAGGAGGTGTAAGAGGATGGGCCAGGCTCTGCTCACCGGTGCCAAGGATTAGGACAGGAAGCAAGGGGCAGAACCTGATGCCCAGGAAGTTCCACTTGAATGCAAGGAAAAACTTTACTCTGTGTGTGACCGAGCACCGGAACAGATTGCCCACAGGGGTGTGGACTCTCTCTCAGTGGGGATATTCCAGAACTGTCTGGACACAATCCTGTGCCATATGCAAGGCACAGGACAACCCTACCTGAGCAGGGAGGTTGGACCAGAGGACCCACTGTGGTGCCTTTCACCCTAATCCATTCTGTGATTCTGTGACAGTGAATCCTGCAGCTACCTACCACAAGTGTACTGCCTGAACCAGTTTTTCTTGAATTTTGCTTACTTATTTGCAGACAATTATGAAAATGATGACAATTATCTGAAGGATACTTCTCCAATCCCTTTTTGGTCCTAAAATTGGGAGATACCATAATGACAGATAGAGTTTGTCGTTCCTATTGCTTAAATCTGGAGAAAGGTTTGACTTGAAGAAAAATTCCAGTGTTCTGGTCACGAGTTGACTGGAGTCCTTCTCAAGGGAACTGTGCCCAAATCACCAATTCTTATCCGTATGTTTGTCATTTAGGTTTGTTGGAGTAGCTTTCAATGGACATCTATCTAGCCTGCACATTTAGTGTCCCTTCAGAACTTTTTGTCACTACAAAGACACACCTAGATGAGTGTAAATTGGATAAGCTGATCCAGCATAATAAGCATACATCATAAATTAAACAGAAACAACAACAAAAAAGGAAATAATGTACTTATGTTAAAATAAGCCACACTTCTTTTTATTTACAAATAACCTGCCACTCCTCTCTTAAACCTTAGTTACTCCCCCCTTTAATCAGAAATTCTTGGAGTTTTGTTACAGAAACATTTACAAAGTGGTAAATCGTTTATAGGCTCTAATTCCATTCCACTCAGCATAAACACAACAGGAGAGAAATCCTGGCTCCGTAGCAGTCAAGGAAGAGGATGTGGGAATTTCAGCACCCTGCAGTCTAGAGTCATTTTGCTGACTTCACTGTAGCAATATTTCACACAGTAATGTTTGCAAATGAAGGTGAGTCTTTTCAGTGATGCTGGAAAATGAGGCAACTAAAATGTTTTAAGTCACTCTGGTAAAAATTCTTGGTGTTGAAAATAAGTGTTTACTTTAAAAATATACTATCAGATCCTAGTTAGCAGGGAAAGTAAGTACAAAGTTACAGAGAGAGTAGAAAATATTCTGGTAGAAACAATAACTAGAAATTATAATACATTTCTAAGTTAGGTATCTTTGACTATACTGATGATTTAATAGTGTACAACACAGTGGTGTTAATAATTTTTTCCCCAACAAAATTTATAATCCATATATAGAAACAGAGTAACACTTGAATGGTAACTGAGAAACTCTGCTTGTGTATTTCTGGGTCAGCCTGGTCACTGTTGTGTTTAGCTCAGCTATCTCCTATGGACTTTCTGTCTTGTTTAAGTGAAGCTTGTGAAAGAAAGGGAACAAAAATGTTCATAAATGTCTGAGTTATTTCCCCAGTTTGTAAATATTTTGTGGCCAGGTCATCCTGTTTTCAAAGTCTTTGAAAATTTTGATCTGGAAAGTACTTTTCCAAGAGGCTGAGTTTTCATTATGTTCTACAAGACCAAATTACACTTCACTCTCTTATATGTTGCACTGGCCAAGACTTGATTTATTTATCTTCTCTTTATAACTATCAGTACCAAGTGCCTTTGACATATATGATTGCTTCCAACAACATGGGCAAGTATTTCTTCAACTTGAAGAGAGAATAAATATAACCAGATTCTTAATCTCAACCATAGTGCTGCTGTAATACTGCAACATTGGTGCCTGTGGTGTTGGAGTAGCAAAAAAAGCCTGAGCGGAGCCTGTCTGATTTTCTGTTCCAGTTACAGGACTACAGATGTTTATTTATTAACTTGGAAGTCAGCTCTCAACCATTTCCAGATTTCTCCTGGAGGAACTAGCAGGCGATATTGGGCACTGGTGGAGCAAAACAGCATTGGTGAGAGCAGTAAAATAACATAATTTGTGACCTGTCTTATGAATTAGATAGAAAAGCCCTGTGCAGCCCAACATCTTCCTGCCTCTTCATGCATTTCCTTCATGTTTAAGAGGCATTGCTAGTAGTCAGGTAGCCACCAGAAAATAAGGCCAGCAGATAGCAGTGATTATTATCCATTCATTATGAATTTGACCCATTTAAGAACAGCTACACAATCTATACAATCAACCCCTGTAGTCATCTAGTCCCTCTCACACTTCTGATGCTCTCTGAAAGAGAAAATACAATATGAAATAAAGGACCAAATTGTGAAACTTATGATGGACAGCGGGCTAAGGGAATAATTTTCTTTTACAGCAGCATGAGAACTACAGCATGGTAAAATAATGATGCAAGTACTGTGTAATATCACAGATGCAAGCATCATCATTTAGAGTTATGACTGTAGTTTATTTTGATATAAGAATAACACTGTCCAGCCTTGGCTAATCTGGATTCAAACCAGGCATCCACAGAAGACACCTTCTGCTATAAGCAATTATTAATTCCCTTAGCCATCTAATCTCACTCTAGATGATTTTTCTAAATAGAGAACAGCCTCGCTTAAGGCAACATTGTGTGTTTTAGGTAAATTGGAGGTATTACAAAACTATGCTCTTTTTCAAGAGTACAAAGCACTTTTCATCCAAGCCTGAGTTTTCATAGAAGCACTGAATGGTTTGTGCTGGAAGGGACCTTAAAGAACATCCCCTTGCAACCAGCTCCTTGAGTGCAACTGTCCAGCCAATTCCTTATCTGCTGAGTTTGGATGATGGTCAATCCATCAAATCCATATCTCTCCAGTTTTGAGACGAGGATGTTGTGCAGGATGTGTCAAATCCATTGCACGAGTCTGGGCAGATGATGCCAGATGCTCTTCCCTTACCCACCAACATTGTAACCCCATCGCAGAAGACCTTGCTGAGGCCATGCTGGCAGTCACCAATCACCTCCTTGGGTGGGTTCCATGTGATTTAGCATAATTTCTGGGGGGATCTGCTCCATGACCTTGCAGGGCACCAAGGTTAGAGTGACTGAATTGTAGGTCCCCGGGTCTTCCTTTTTTCCCTTTTTAAGAAAGGGAGTTTTGTTTCCAGTCAGTGGGAACTTCATTGGACTGCCAAGACTTCTTGAAAGGGATGGACAGTGACCGAACCACTTCATCCACCAGTCCCCTCAGGATCCATGGATGTGTCATCAGATCTCATGGACTCGTGCACCTTCAGGTTCCTTAGATGTTGTCAAATCTGATCTTCTACAGCAGACACTTTGTTCTCCCAGTTCCTGCTTCTGCCTTCTGTGACTTGGGTGGTGTGGTTGGTAAGACCAGGGCAAAAAAAAAAAAAAAAGGTGAGTTCCTCAAGTTTCTCCATGGCCCAGGGAAGATCTCATATTTCCTTCTGAATAGGATCCATATTTACTCTTGTCTTCCTTTTATCATCACCATGTCTAAAGAAGCTTTTCTTCTTTTTCCTTTGACATCCCTGGCCAGATTTAATTTTACGCAGGCTTTAGCTTTCCTGACCTGATCCCTCCCTGCCCGAACAATTTCAGATTTTGACAGAAAGCCAAAGTATTTTGAAATGCAAGTGGTTCATTTGTGAACATCTAATGGATATTTTGTATAGGCAAAATCTAATTTGTAGTGGCCTTTAGGTTTTATACAGTTCTCCTGATTATTTCTTATGAAACTAGCTTCAGAGATGTGGAGATTTCATGCTGAGACATAAAAAGAATAGCCACTGATTAAGGGTATACTGCAAACAATACTTTTGCCTTATTGGTATTTTATTGCTCACCTGTGTTTATAGAGATTTTTCTGCTTTTCTTCTGAAGTAGTTTGCAAAAGGTCTTACTGTACTGCTCGTTGAGTTAATGGGCTTGCTTAATCATCATGGTTTGGAGAACAACAAAGGAAACTGCATGTGTCCCAATTTATACAGCAAATGGAACAAATGTCTTCTGTAAGTATAAAAGGATCATTTCTTTTAAAGGATAAAGCCCTTTGAAACCAATTAATAGTTGACCTACATAGTAATGCACATATCTCCATGTTTTCTCTCTTTTTTTTTTGTGGAAGTGATTTTTCAGTAGCAGAAAAAGAGTAAATAAGCATGTGTGATCATCCACTTCAACAACAAAGATTTTGAGGTTAAATATTCAAACATTTTTTTGCACCATTTCTATAAAATTAAGTGCATTTTATCTTTTTCACCTGCTACAACAGTAGCTGAAGAAAATAGGCTGCAAAGAATCTTTCCCTACCTAACAGCTTCCTTGGTGTCTTTGTGCAGCATACAATGGCCAGTGAGAAGTTGAAAACACACAGACTGATCCTTTCATTCTAAAGAGCCAAATCCCCAAAACATTTGTCTAGCTGGAAGCATTTTCAGTCTGTGATTCTTCAACACACAGGCAGGGGAGTTATATGGAGGCTCATGGGGAGCAGCACTGCACTTGCACAACATTTTGTTTGTTGCAACATCCTTATATCATTACCATCCTTGCTTATAACTCCTGATGTGTGTCATTACTATTCTTGCTTACAACTCCTGATGTAAGAAAAGAAACTTGGAAATATGAATTATGGATTTAATAAAAACATAGTATGTATACTGGGACAGAAGCAGTGTGTTAAAGGCACAGCAGCTGTGCTGGCGGGTTTAGTGGCTGCAAAATCAAGGAAGCAAAAACAAAAGGGGCCTAACACTTTATTGTACCTGGACCATGGAAGAGCAGTAAACAGTGAGATTTTGGCCAACAGGTGTGCTCTGTATGGCTGCTTAAAAGAAAGCTCTCTCAGCCTCACCCAGAATGTGAGGGTTTGTGTTGATCTGACCCTGTAAACAACTGCAGCTCCTGAGCTGATCATAACAGATTGTACTCATGCTAGAGGAAGTCCAATGTTAATCTCTTCCTGAAGGGTTTTTTTCAAATTAAAAACATAAATATGTGCTAAAAGGTTGAAACTAGGCTTTAGCACTCACATGACAAGGAAAGAAGGTTGATCAAGAAAAATAACTATAACACTGAGACTAAAAGTCTCAAGCTTAATGAGAAAAATTAAAGACTGACCCAAATGTCACTCCTCAAAACACTAAAGAGGAGAAAGGGTACAGAATAATAGTGTCACATTACAGTGTTGGTCGCTAATATAGGCTGCGAACTGAAAGTAAAATTCTAACCAGAGTCATGAAGTTTGTCCAGTATGGAAAGGGGAGGACAACACTTTAATTACTCTCAAAACTGAGGTTATTCATTAACAGATGGGATTACATACTTGCCAGAACTGGCAGGCAACTGAGCCCAGTGATCTAGTCCTGTATACCATTTAGAAAAAAAAAAAATAGTGTTTCTGTTTCCCAACAGTCCTCTGATACAAAATTTATCTTCCTCTGCCTGTTGCACCCTGATTTGGTCTGACTGAATGCTTTTGGTACTAAATCCCATCACCATTTTCACAGTATCTTTGTATTGCTTTCGAGCACCTGTTAAGTGAGGGACTCAAAAATGAACTTGTTACACAGACCAGAGATGTACAGATGAATGTAATTAAGAAGGCACCTCCATTCAGAAGGAAAAGAAAATTTGTGTTGGCATTATAGGCTGAACAACCAAATCATTATTTCCAGCACTGTATGTACAGATATGAAAAGTGATATGTCCCTTGTACATGATAATCCCTAAGTATTTAAATGGGACTGTACAAATCCATACTCTGTTCTGCCCATTTGTAGAGGGGTGAATACCTCTAGTAAAAACCAATGCTTTCTTCTCGGCTGTCCTCTTGTCTTGATAATATTCTTTGTTCAGTAAATGGAGCCATATTTTACAATTAGACTGCAGACTTCCCTTTATTTCAAAGGGATGCAGCACTGCCAGCTTTGTATTTGCATTACATCTCCTTCAAACACAATTTTTGGATCACTGCACCCTGAGCTTATTTTCACTTTGAACCATTGTCTTCTCATTTACCCTTCCTAATATTATCTGTAAATTATTCTTTTGACATTGGTGTTATATTAAACCATTACTCACTGTCAGTGATCTCTACCTGACTCAACTGCTTTGTCAGATGTTTGCTGCTCTGTCTCTATATGACTGTCTTCTACACTGGATTATTATTAAAATTAAATAATAGTATTTTCCATTGATATATCAACTATAGGATGCCTACACATGACTTCATCTGTATCTGCTGCAGAGGTAAAATGCAATAATTATTACACAGACTATAGCAATGCTTTTTAATAGTTCAGGGCATCTTTTTCCAGCCTGAAGATTGTGTGATGCTATTGAGACCCTCACAAAAGTTAACTGAGAAAAAAGAGCACATTTTCTGGGTTGATATTCTCTACAGAGATGTGTATATTAACAGTGACGTTTTCTCAGGGGTCCATAGAAACATCCAGCACCACTGGTTTAACATGAGAAGTAAAAAGGTAAGACTCATCAAGCAGTAACTGAAGGAAAGTGCTTATGTAGGCAATGGAAATGAAATAAAATTTCAGAGAATACTAAACCTGCTCTGTGAGGAAGCAGTAAAGGATCTCTGAAGACTGAACTGTTCTAAAAATTGCATTTAAATTTCTTCCAGAAGACTGTGCCACCGGTAGAAATATGCTTCATAATATCCTTCTTTGCCAGCTGGAATTCCTGTATGCCAAGACAAAGTCATTTTGGGTTATCTCCCTAAAATTTCTTCCAAAAGTAAGGATTAGCTGGAAGGTTTTTTAAAAGACAACAGACAGAAGTTTTTACACTCTTGTCCTGTGCAATAGCTGGTTCATGATTATAGTTTATGCCACATAAACCATTGAAACATGTGGAAAACATTAACTGCTGCAGGTTTAGTACTGCAAGCTCCTACCTCCTTCTAAACTAAGATGATAACCCATGCCACATACTCTCCACTCCTCCATTCTGAGGTGGTTAATGGGAAAGATGGCAAGTGATAGGATAGACACTGAAATTCTTCATCTAGGACAGTCCAGGACTTTACCCACACAACTGGTGTTACTTATTTTAGATTCACCATTCCAGTGGGAAGGAGCACAACATAATGTTTATTTGATTTTGGAAATATGACCACCTTTACACAGCTTCTCATTTCCCTTCTGTTTGCAAACCTAGGAAGACATAAAAAGGATGTCTTTCCAGCAGCAAGTGAAAAAAAAAAGAACTGTACAGTACCTATGTTCAAACTATTTGTGCTCTTGCAACTTGGCCTTCTTCAAAATTGCTCAGCAGAAAGACCTGCTGCTGAATACATCAAATCTGGTGCATTTTAATAAAAACCACCAAGGCCTTCAAGTGCAGATGAGATATTTTGATGTATGTTTCCTTAAAAATGTGAGGGACTTTAAAATCTCAAAGGGAAAAATCAGCATCATGTGTTGTGGCTGTTGCTATGGTAACTATACTTTTTGCTTTTATTCAATAACAGTGTGAACTAGCTCTTAAGCCTGTGCAGCAACATGACCTACTGAAGACTAAATTACTAGGGTTCTACATAGTTATACACACTTTCTTTTTCATTACATTTTGCCAGAGAATAAATGGATTTTAGCACAAAAGTAAAGATTCTGACCAGCTGAAGTCTTTGCACTACTTGCTCTCACTTTGTAGTTTGTAAAAATAAGAGGGAGGCAGTTATGGAAAAGTAGAGGGGTCTTCACCAATCTAAAATTTTCATCTTTTTTTTTAAACAGGAGGGAAACTTGATTTTACAGCACAGCAAAATTCCCTTGCATTCAGTCTCATTTTTCTTCAAGACTTAAAAAAAGGATTTTTTCTCAAATGTTGACGAGCAAAAAATATTTTATTAATATATTATTTGTCTCACAGAAACACATAAAATCTCCACTCAATATTGGCTCCATTGAAGCCTGGGCACACGTAAAGAAGAGCTTTTAAAAAAAATGCTGCATTGCATAACTTGGGGACTTTTTTTATCTGCTTATCTTTAAGAATCTAGAGGAAAGAAGGAGAATGGCAGTACAGCAACCAAGATACAGGTGTTCACATAAACATAAAACTTAAAAACCTAAATATCTTTTGTATTCTATGTAAAAGTATAAGTAGCTCCAGTTTTATCAGCAAGGACTTTCCAGGGATTCCAAGAACTTTGTTTCCATTTCTCTAGCACACTTTTGAGAGGACAAATGAGTACAGATGGGTAATCAAATCTCTGTCTGGGGGAGGAATTAAGCAGGAAGCAGCTTTTGATGCTGACATGGTTAGTGAGACACATTTGAATCCCAAATTCCTGTAATATATATTTTCATCCCAGAGCTGATGAAAAAAAAGGCCACTCAGAAGGGGTTTTCATTTCCTGCCTGCAAACCATTCCTTGAGCTTTACCTTCTCTCACACTTCTGAAACATTTGATGTGCATCTGTTGAGCTGCTCCAGTCAAGCCAGGACTACAGCCAATTTTCCCATATAGGCCATGATCATAACACAGAATCTTGGTTTATTGAACATTATTTATGAGAATACCATCAAGAACTCAGTTGATCAAAAGGGTTCAAATATTCAAATCCTCCTCAGACGTCAGTGTTCCAGTTGCCCAGTAGATTTCTAAATACTTTTAAGGGTCTTGCTCAAAATGGCTTCTAAAAGAAAAAATGCAGAGAGTGTGTGCTGAAGGAAGAGCAGACATTCAATTTAGGAGAGAGAACAGAATCATCTTGGTTACCTGTAGATTTCCCAACTAGAAAATCACAGCCCTTCAAAGGCAATTTGAACACAGATGTACGTACAAGGTACTGTCACGGTAATTTACATTACTGCATTTCCTTCTCTTTAATCAATTGCATTGTGTTCTGCATTAAGGAAATACACTTTTCCTTACTGTCTTCCAATAGGTCCTTAATTTAAGGCTCTCATTGCCTCTGCTCCCTCTGATTTGAATTCAGACGCAGTGTTTGGAGCAGCAGGGTCCTGTAGCTGGTTTGTGCAGGAGGCACAGTCAAGAAGGAAGGTGTAAAATGTAAAGCTGTGTCCCAGTGGTTTGCCAACATTGATGCAACAGCATATATGATGATTTTTTAGAGGCAGAATGTTTTACATAAACTATTTTCCCTCCTCCTTCGCTCTATTTTCCACATGCTGCTTTCACCACTGCAGAATCTGAGCACCTTCCCGTAGTGCACGAGAGAATATGAGCAACATCTGTTGCAGGTGGTTTGCTCTTTATCTCATCTTCTCCCCAGAGAGAGAGCTCTGTGTGTAGTGGATAGGAATATAAATAATAGATTATTCCTCACTTATTCAAACCAGGGACAAAAAAAAAAAAAAAAAGGAAATATTTTACAGAGACTGAAATTTGTTTTGTTGCTTTTCCTAAGTGAATTGTTAAAAGGAAAGTCAGTGGCATATGAAACTTTCTATTCAGCTTCAGGTGAAACATTTTGGTTTTGAGGAAGAGACAAAAGAAATGGGAAATGAAAGGTTAGATTCATAAAACTTTGTGAGAAGAAGCTGGCAAAGCAAAAACCTGTTCATGCTTAGCAACTTAATGATTATAATAGCCCAGAACATGACATCCTCAAGCCACTGCACATCTGGGTTCCAGATGATGCTCATTCACTAATTCACTGTTTAGAGTAAAATGGAGCAATCCTAATGGGAGGAAGTGAAAGGTCTTCTCCTTGGAGTTTATGGCATTTTTTTAAGACAGGATATTCCTTTTCTTGTGATTTTACAAGGAATGGCTCTTTTGCTTTCCATCCAAAATGCTGAATGATGCATTAAAAATTTCAAGATGATGAGAATCACAGTTACTCTGTGCATATTTTATGTTGTTCCAGAATTCATATTTAGAAGGAATGATTATGGTTTTAGGTAAATCCTATTTATCTCCTACCTTTTGTCTTATTTTTCAAGAGTTCTTGCATTATTGTAATTTTTTAAAAAGCATTTGCTTACCAGTAAATAGTAACTTACACTATTTTTCAAGTTGTATTTTTACATTATGGTTATTATTATTTCCCAGATTCTAAATCAAAGAATCTCCTCACAGGGTGAATTCTTCCTAGGAGTGATTTTAATGCCAGAGAGGATCAAGGGTGATATAATTAGCACACCTTGGTATTCCCATAAGCTGCACTGATTTACACCTCCAGCCAAGTGACACTCTGAAGTGCAGGAAATTAGTTCTTACTATCAAAACCAAGTAGTTCTCTGGGCAGTGGAGCTAATGAAACCTTCTTTCTGATTAACTGCCCTGTACCTTTCCTTTATTTCTTTGACTTCAACACCAACATCTCCAGCTCTGCCCTGCATCCCGTGGATATCTCCATGAGCAGCAGGCCAAAGTCATCGTGAGAGGAAGGCTAAGGCTGGTTGGGAGCTCTTCATGTGCTGTGGCCAAACAGAATATTTACCAGCTGAGCCCTTTCTGCTTTTTCCATACTAATTTGAACATTTGTCTTCTACTTGATTGCTAATATTCACACAGATTTAATTCTCTTTTAAATAATGCTGTCCCTGTCAAATTTTGGTTGAAAGCAACCAGTGTGCTCAAAGCTTGTTGGGGTGAGGCAACCTAACAGATGGATAAATTCAATTGAATTGTTTATTCTTGCATTGGAAAGTAATCTATAAAAGGAAATTATTTCAACTAAATTACTTCCAAGCTAATGTGTGTTTAAAAAACAAATGTCAGGGTGTCAGGTGCATATTTGTGGCACTGGAGGTTATAATTTTTGGGATTTTATTTTTGAAACATTAATGTCACTTGAGCACTCATAAAAACTTTATTAAACTCAGCTTTCATTCTAGCTAGTTTAGAATGACAGATACAAAATGACACCATCTTGATATAGTGAAAAAAACCCCAAACAGCACTGCAATGTGCTTCCCAGTATTGATGTTCAGTTTTCAGTTCTTTTGGTCATTTCTTCTCTGACCCTGAACAAGTCATGAGAAGATCTGAAGCAGGTTGACATTCTGTTAAAAAATCAGAAAAGAGTGAAAAAAAAAGCAAAAAAAAAAAAGAAGCAGAACCTATATCAATATATCTATTTATAAGTATATTTCAAATTAAACACAACTCAAATTCTGGCAACTAGATGAATATAGCATTTCTCTTGAACTGGGAGGCAAACCTACACCATGGTAGATGTACATCTCTTCTGAAAGAATTCGATTCTCCCCTTTCCAAAGTGAATTTAGTGGAACTGCATCACTCCAGGCTGCTCCCTCAGTCATAAGTCTCTCAGGTCACATCTGATTTCTGTTCTCCATTTTTCAATTCTATATTTTTGTGCAATTTAGTAGTAAAATGTTTCCTTACTTTGCTAAGAACGAGGATTGCTGTATTGCAATAATTAGTAAGGCATAGACTCTCGCTCCTCTGACTAGGATGCCTGGAAGGAGAAGGGGTGATGCAGGATGTATCCTGACTATGTCAATCAAAATATATTTTGATCTCCCTTCTCTCTCTCTTTCTTTCCTTGGGGTTCACAACTGCATTACCTCAAAAAATGGGGAGCTGATTTTATTGTTTTTTCTAATTTTCCCCCTATTATTATTGCATATTTTTCATGGCACAGAGACTGTTACTCTAAAACAATAATGTTAAGGAAAAAAAAATTGACAAAGTAGAATTTTCCTAAAATATTTTTAAATTTTTCAGCAGCCTGTGTATTCCCCCCCATAGAGACTTTGTTATTACACACTAAGTTCTAGGATTAAGAACACTAAGAAACAAGGATTATATTTACTGTGGATAACAGAGAGGTTTCTTCTGTTAATAAATCTTATTTTAAAATACAGAACTCCCTAAATCTTTGTGGGTCCAGCATTTGGATACGGCCCTGGCTGCTCTTGGATCAACATCTTTGAACTGCTGTGCTAAACTAAATATAAATGACAGTTCCACACTCACAAATACAAGGAGTCTCAAGTGTACCTTATTTTTCCTCCCATTTGCATTCTGATTACAGAAAAACACAATTTCCAGTGTTAACATCAAATATCCTCAAGCTATATAAATCTTAATTACTGTATGCTACAAGTAGTACTGACAAACACACGAGGCACTTTACAAGGACCAAGTGTGTCCCTATGTACACGTAAAGAATTTCAGCAATTCCTTTCCTATGGTTAACAAGACCTAAATCTGTTTAATGGTGAGTAATCTCTAGGAAGCTATATAACATGGATAATTATTCAGAATTCTTCTTTTAACAAAGTTTTTCCTGGAAAACGTTCACACCAGATCTGACTTCTAGCAAACTAATGATCTATGAGTGACACTCGTCATTTAAAATTATTCATAGAACAACTTAGGCTGAAGCTGTGAGTCTGGATGATCCCGGATGCTGGGTAGTCAGGTGCAGAGATGCTTCAAAACCGTTCAGCAGAAATCCATCACCAGCTCATTTATTCAGGAGAAAGCTTTAAGGGAAAGATACTTGAAATGTTTTAATCAGAGTTTGTGTTTCTGCAGGCAGAGAAAGCAGATAAAATGGCACTGGAAATGAGAGTTACCCCTCCTCGTCTTAACAGCAAAAGTGGCTAAAACATCACTTGGTTTGACTCAACTTCCTCAAGTGCATCAACTAGAAATAAATGATAAAACAAGAGTTTCAAATTCCCTTCTAATTGTTTTGCATTTCTTATTGTTGGGAGGGCAAAATTTGCATCTTCCTTGATTTTCAGGCAGTATGACAGGAAGGTAACAACAAAAGGCCAAACAGTCAAAACAGTGTGTATATACAATGTTCCTAATATTTATTTTATTGTTTTTGAATTTTACATTGATCTAGAGAAGTAGTGAGCAGTAATTTTTCGTCCTCAGTTAACCTCTTTGGGCCAATAGCGTCTGGTTGCAAGGAATGACAAACTCCGTTCAATTTAAGTAATTTCTGTGCCCTCCAATGGATGTTGCTTAATCACTATAAAAGATTTGTTCTGAGTGTTTTTCAAAACCTCAAAAAGAACTAAAGTTCATAAGAACTTTCATAAGAATTCATAAGAAATTTTAGCCATTTTAACCTTTATTGGCTGCAGACAGAACTAGCTTCTCTGCTCCAGAGCTTTTCAACACCTCACTTAAAATAACAAATTGTCCTCTTCTGCTCTGGGATTGCCCAACCCAATATAGGGATAAATTGCTCCTTACAACCTGGGGACATTTCTTTTGTCTCTTTGGCCTAATCCACTACCAATCCTGTCATTATTATTCACTGAAGAAAATGTCACAGCTAATGTACTGTAAGACTGTAGTTTTAATTCAAAATCACCGTATGGACACATCTTCTTTACTGCAGGCTATATATCCATACACATAAAGTCTTTATCTACACATATGTAAAAATAAGTTCACTGAAGCTGCTTGGATACTTACAGAAGAATGTCTTTTCAGGATGAAATGCTCAGAAATATGTTAAATTCTTCCAAATTCCCCCTCCAGCACAGCAATGTATCCCTGCCACATGGACAACCATGGTGAGACTCCAAGAACAAAAACAGTTTTGCAGAGACAAAGATATGGTATCAAAGATATGGTATCTAGACCGTGTGGCAGTCATCTAATGCAAACTAGATTTTTTTTTTTTTTTTTTTTTTAAATTTCAAATTGTTTTAGCGCACCAGCGTCACGGCATCACTATCAGCAGGCAGTCAAAATCAGCAGTGGCTAATACTTCAGTAAATTTTGACATTTTGGGAATAAAATTAATGAAAACAAATGTGAGAAACCTTCTGAAATGTTTCTTTTAGGTTTTGTCCATCCCTATTTGAAATTTGGAACTCGAGAAGCTAAATTTGCGTTTCCATATTCAAAATCGCAACTAAGCAGACAGATTTAAGGAAGATCTTTAATTTTTTTTCCCCTGTTCTCAGCTCTCACCAGTCTGAGGGGGAGTTGCCTGCTTAGCAGTTCTCGGGGTCAAGTGCTAAGACAAGAAGGTTTCCATTCTGTGAGCAAGCTTAATACCCTGGTAATTGTGTGCATTGGGTCCATCTATCTCGCCCACAAGAGATACGAGCCCGCAGAAATCTCCGTCTTTAGCGCTTCCTGCAGGGGCTTGTAGGCTAATCCTTAATGGCTTGTAATTTAATACCTGCTCTTCTGGGGGATTTGATGGCCATTACAGCAGCTCTTTGGTTGGTTGCCTTGTGGCTCAGCCTGAGCTTTGCACAGCTTGGCAGCTCCATCCCTGCCCGGGAGAGAACCAGCCTCTGCCTGGCCGTGGTCAGGCCTGAGGTAACTCAATAACGGAGTGAAACAGTCCGGTGCACCAGGCTGGATAACCATATGGCTGGGGTTGTATCTCAGCGAGGGGAATCACAGTTTCCTCTGTATCATTTCCACCAGAAGATATAATAAATTGGCTTGGGATTGCTCACCTTGAGAAAGAGACCCAAGCTCTCACTTTGTGAGGAAGTGCAAAACTAAGCAAAACTGCAGCTCTGTTTCATTACCAACATTTTGCTCAGCTCTAATATTAAAACATTTCCTTTCTACTTTTCTCTTTCAGTTGTCACCTTCCCTAGCAAGGCACCATTTTCTTTCATCAGGGCTTTAGAAACAGTGCCAATTTGTTTCCACCTCCTCTCTGTACAGCTGTGATCTTTAATCCCTGGTATCAATCTCTTTTTTTGTGGTTCCTGCCTCACTCTGTAACCCTTGAAACCTTGGAGCAAATGAGTCTATTTTTGTCTCTGGAGATTTGATGGCAGATAACACAGTTATTAGAGACATCTTTTTCTTGCTCTGATAATGATGATCTGCCTTCAGTAATTTTTCCATGCCTGAAATGCCAGCGTGGCTGGAGGGACAATGACATGTTTTTCCTGGGTGTGTAGATTGCTACTTCCCCCTTCTCCCCCCCATCCTTTTTTTTTTCTTTTTTTCCCCTTCTTCTCTCTGATGTATTTATTTCAATTTTTGTTTCATCCAATCCCCTGGCATGACTTATCCATTCATGTGTAATTTATAGCTGTCAACATTTACACTAGGCTGCTCAAATTTATTGCTGACCACTGATACGGCTATAATTTCATTTTGGTCAAATACCTTAAGCTCTCCCACATTCCTATAGTGTATTTCTTATGCCAGTGCCCCAGGAAGGAAATCCCCACTGCAGCATTTGTGCAGCTTCCCTGGATTGTGGCACAGAGATATAGAACGAGTTTGGACACACTGGGAATGACCTATTATCATTTTCTCTCTCCCAGGATCACAGCTGAGTACGAGCTGAGGAAGGAGAAGGTGTCTCAGGTAATGACAACCCCAAAATTTATAATGCCAGAGGATGAAAGCCACATTTGCAAAACCCCACAGGCAACTCATGCAATCTGAAGGACATGAGGTATGTGATGTGATGTATGGAATGCATGTGATCCATGAGATCCAAGTGGAAAGCTTCATTTAATATTCCAGCTGCAGCACCATGAATTATCTTCAGCTTCTGAGGCCGAGCTTTGGCTTGCAGTCTCTTGCCCACTGATGACAGGGGTTTTATTATGAAAAGATACAAGAAAAAAACCACCAGAAAAAAATAAAACTCTTGTGTGATGTAATTTCCAATACTAGGCTACAAAAAACCTGCCATATTTCTAATCAAGTTGACTGCTTAAATATGTTTTTCAGAACTCTGCTTGGTTTTGTTTGCTTTTAATTTTTTTTTCTGTACACTTTCACAATCTTTTGTAAATCTAAATCTGCTTGGCTGAAAAGAAAAACAACTTTCAAAGAACACTTCTTTTCTGAAAAGCATGTTCTCTGTTTTCACTCCAAATATGGTTAATTTGAAGTTCACTTTGTACTTTGAAAAAGTAACATTGTTTTGGATCATATTCTTTAATACCTTTTATTTCTAAGTGTGTAAAATTAGCACTCACTAGAACAAGAACTTAATGAAAAGTTAAGAGTAAATGGTAAATGAGGAAACTGAGTTTGGTTGAAAAGGCAACCTTCAAACAGTTAAAAATTATTCATAAGAATAAATGAGATATCAGAAGAACCCAGAGAAGCACATTTCTGGAGAAAATGCTCAGTCAGTGCTAACATCTGAAACCCCTGCCTGGAACAGTCCTTCAGTTCCAGAGACAGAAACAGGTGTCTCATAGATTTCACTCTTTCTAAGAGAGTTAAAGAGGACACAGCATCCTAATATTTTCACAGTGAAGTCACTAAGAATAATTTTATCCTCTGATGATGTACCTTTTGATTTTGAATACCTTTTGTCAGAAGTCAAACTTTGGATCTTTTAATTTTTCTTTTCGTGACTCTGTAAATCAGAGAAAATTAAATCTTTCTTTTTTTTTTCTTCTCTTTTGCTTATATCCCATAACTCTTGCAACACTGATTCTTCACTCAACATTTGGCTGGGAGTGGAATTTTAATTTCCTAATCAGCTGAAGTGAGCTGTGCTGTTCAGACTTCATTTTAGTCATCTCAGGAATTTAGTGGGTTAAGCCCATTTGTGTCTCAGTGGGATGCACAGCTCCTGACTCACATTTTGTAGCACCACAGTTGGATTACTGCCACTTTATGTTTGCAGCCTTCCTTGACCATGTATTGTGTAAGTTTCTGGTTTGCACAAAATTCAGCCTCTAGAATGGCCACTTGCATACTCTGGCTGATCACATGGAGATGGAGGATGCTGCACACGCTTTCTGTCAAATGTATAATTGCTTTTACAGTACTTGTATACTCTTCACATCTTGTTTTCATCTCCACTTACCTCCCCAAACAGCTGATCAGTCACTGTCCTTGTAACTGAGATTTGTACTTGCCCTTTCTTAAAAAAATGATTTTTTTTTTAAATAAGCTGCTTCCCATCAGAGCTATGAGAAACTTAATTTTTTTGAGATTTTCGGGTGGATTATTTTGGACTCCTCATCTTGACTTCTCTAGCAAAATTTCTGTTTAATTGTAATGTAGTTTAAGTGCATAATGCCATGTGTTGCTTCTGCATGAAGTGTGCTATATAAATGTAAATCAGCTAATTAATTCATAACAACAAGTATTATAGCAATACATTGACTGTCATGCTCTGCAGTTTTCCAGTTGAACACTGTGTGTATGCTTTGTTAGTAGAGGAATTGCAAGCAGGAGGGTTAATAATTTTAAATCTAAGTAGTCTTGGCTGTTTATGCAGCCAGTACAATTGTCTGTCTGGAGCCTGTACAGATTAAGTACTGTACAGGCCAAAGTTTCTATTCTCAGCCTTAGTTCTTAGCCATAGAATGGTTTGGGTTGAAAGGGACCTTAAAGATCATCTCTTTGCAACTCCCCTGCCATGGGCAGTGACAAAGTTGATGACATTCTGTGTAAATGTGGGAGAAATCACCTGTTTGGATGCTTTCAAACGTTACCTGTTTGCGAAATGTGGAAAACTACTCCTTTTCTTCTCTGAAAGGTACCCAGAGAGACCTATGGATAAATTGACTTTTGTAAGTGGAAATACTGAACATGATCTAAATTCTCAATAAATCACTCTGAGTTCAGCTTTATCATTCTTTGTAACAGAAGGTTACAAAAACTAGGAAAATTACACTAAAATTACTCCTCTATTTCTCAGCTGTTTCCATATCCAGTTTATCTACAAGATCTAAAATTCTCTGGAGTTGCAGCAAGCTTTATGTAAGCCAGTATCTGACAGATACAAAATATGCTCCCTTCCAAGACAGGCTGCATGTTGATAGCTAACAGCTAATAATTTTTCTCTTTGCTCAGAAATGCAAAATTTTTATTTGAAAATATTTAACTTTAAGCTACTCACTTTAAAGGCAAGAGATTCCTCTGAGTGCATGCAATTCTTTTCACATGCTTCCAGTGTACCATGAAATCCACGGGAACGCTGCTGTGTGTGCATTGAGGATCATAGAATCAGAGGGGTTTGGGTTGGAAAGGACCTTAAAGCCCATCCAGTTCCAATCCCTGCCATGGGCAGGGACACCTCCCACTAGCCCAGGTTGCTCCAAGCCCTGTCCAACCTGTCCTTGGACACTCCCAAGGATAGGGCAGCCACAGCTTCTCTGGGCACCCTGTGCCAGGGCCTCACCACCCTCACAGTCAAGAATTTCTTCCTAATATCCCATCTAAACCTACTCTCTTCAGTTTGAAGCCATTTACCTTTGTCTTTGTCACTTTATACTCTTGTAAAGTCCGTCTCCATCTTTCCTGTTAGGCTCCCTTCAGGCACTGGAAGACCTCAATTAGGTCTTTTCCTTTCCAGGCTGATCAATCCCAATTCTCTTGGCCTTCCCTCACAGCAGAGGTGCTCCATCCCTCTGATGACCTTGGTGGCCTCCTCTGGATTTGCTCTAACAAGTCTCTGTCCTTCATGTGCTGGGGACCCCCAGGACCCCAGGTGGGGTCTCGCCAGAGCATTATTAAGGGTGTAAGTCTGACTGCTCCGAGAAGGGCTTCACAGCAGGAGTTTGGTCATTGTCTGAACAGTTCCCTAAAGAGAATTCACAAGTGAGAAACAATTTCTCTTCAACTTCTCAATGGAGAGTGTTAGTTGGTTCTTGAAAAAGAAACAGAGAACAACTGAAGACTTTAAAACCTTGATGATACTCAGGTTTTAGAAAGTTTGCAAGGAAAAAATGCGCAGACACTTTACACAAAATAAAATAAAACCTCCAAAACATTATTCTTTTAGAAAATGTGAGTGGAAATATTACCCCTGATTTGTATACACTACATCAGGTTGTCTGATACAGAAGCAGAATGGTTGGTGCTCAAAAATTTTGTCTAATGCAGGGACAACTACAGCTTTGTGTAGGTTTCTCAAGGTTTCCTCTCTCTATTTCATGTCTCTGAGCAAGTATGCAAAGGCCGAGACCAAAAACTCCCTTCCCTAAAACAATGAGTATAACCTGAGTATAGAAACATCCTTCCTCTCTGTAGCTGAATGCTGGCAGCTGAGTGATGCATGTTGGCCCTTGCACAGCTGCCAAGTCAGATTTGTCCTGTATCAGCTCCTCACAAACAGCATTGAGCAGCTGCAGTGGGTTAAGGTACATGAGGGGCACCAGGATCTAGAGGAAACCATTTGAGAGACAAAAGCAGCATTTTCACTTGGAGCTGTTTCTGTCATTTTTTTCTCTCTTTCACCAATAAAATATGTCTTAAACTGAGCATTGTCTCTTGCAATTCTTTCTAAACAGTATCAGGAATGACACACAGCCCCCCACCCCAGATGGTTTATTCTCTACCAGTATTCAGAAACTCATCAGAAAAAATCCTTCTCTTCCTTTATGCTATCAAAGCTTTCCTCAATTTATCAAAGTTATTAATAACCACTCTCCAGTGTAACTTCAAAATAAGTGACTTTTTAATATGATTATACTTTCAAAGTCTAACAGTTGATTAAATACTTCTTGTATGTGCAAATGTGCTATATATTCACACACAAAAATCCATATGCATGCATGTTATACAGAGAACACACACAGCAAATGCACAGCTATGCACATTTTTCTGTGCCTCACTGTTTCCATACACCTTTATAAACCAAAAGCAAATGCTTCCTTCTTAGATGCAGACACTTAATGCAGCTATGAGGAAAGAAAAGGGAAGATCCTAAAGGGCTCATTTATGGAGAAAATTTCCAAGCGAAAGATTGAAAAAGACTCAAGAATATAATGCTAAAGTAGCTGTGTAATTATGCAAACCATCATACTTCTTTCTACTTCTTTGTTACAGAGTTAAATTAAATATATGAAGGGTGAAAAACAAAAAAAAAGATTTACATTGTATGAAGGCAGTTACACACTTCAGATTGCTAAAAACATTATCTTAATTATCTGTATATTATGCTCAGAAGAAAATCATTAGCTTTTTCTTTATGAGAATTGTCAATGCTAAAAACACTTCATTCCAGAAAACGGGATTTAAGGAAAAATATTCAAAACAACTCATAGTTAAGTCATGAATAGTTTGCTTTGGATTTGTTGTTTTTAAGCACCTGCAAATTAAGTTATCCAGAGATACGAGAGCTTTGCTCACAACATCTGTGAATCTCTGGAAAAAGAAGATTGACCCCTTTGGCCCTTTTTTAGCAATGAGACCTTGTGCTTAGGACAGGACTTCATCTGGAGCAAGAAAACAGCAATCTATGTCCTGAAACCAAGGAGTTATCCATTCAGAAAAGTTATGAGGAGATTAGAAAAAATTGCTGCACCTAATCACAGAACTTGGTATTAAATATTGAACTGAACAGACAAAGGAAAGGCTTTTTAATCAGTACACCAGATGAATGATGACTCTGCAAAACATGTCTTGGACAAGGGCAAATAATGCAAAAATTAGGAAATCACAAACTGATGGTAGACATAAAAGTTTAAACAAGGCAAAAAAATCTCCTCTTTGTGAATTCTTAATCTATAAATATAAGAAATTTTGTGTTAAGGTGAGATTTGACTATGGGAAGAACATGGGTATTTTTTTGGCTCTATTACTTGCAGTTTGGCTTAAGGTGTATTATCTAATGTCACTCTTCCTTGTGTGCAAAAGATGGTGGAAATATTCCTGTCCACTTGTCTTCTCTATTTATTTCATCCATTGAAAATCTTCCTTAACTCTTTTCTTATCTAAGGTAGATAAGAAAAATCTCATCCTGTATGTTCGCACAGCTTCTGGCATACCTGAATCCAAATTTCCAGAAGTAACTTCTCAGTATTTCTACAATAAACCTGGATGCAAGAAGATACTTGGTCTTAAAGGATTCAGAGATTAATAAACAAGAACAACAAAAACAAACCTGAGGCCATGAAGATTTTGGCCTCCTCTGCTAAGTCAGAATAAGCTTAGAGATCACCTATCTCATTTATTAAAGACAGTGTTTGTTTTTAAAACAAATAATAAGTGAAGTGTTTGGGCATGAAATTCAAACCACTTCTTTTCCAAGCTGCTGTTATGGAACATGACCTTCTACAGGGTCAGATGAGGCAGGAGGAGTGTGAAAATATGAGAGGGTCATGGCAATAACCAGAAAAACTCATCAAACTACAGGATCACAGCCCCAGAGCAGCGGAAGAGCTCAGGATGCAGTTTAAGAGGTGTGCTGTTATTAGCAGTGGGGCTGGTATCTAGAAATTGTAATGATTGACTAAAAACACATAAACTGAATGTAAAAGGTTTATGAGCTGCCTCTTGAGAAAGCAGATTCAGCTAATAAATTAGTAGACTGAGGTGTGTCCTATTCAGCAGTTTCCTATGAGGAAGGCTCTCCTGGTTTCTGATTCCTTTTTACAGCCTTGTCATGTCACTTCAGACAGGAGCACCAAAAGTTGCCTATAATTTGGAGTAGTTACATGATGCTACATAAATTCTGAGACACCTAAGACCTTACTTCAGCTGTGGTGAGAACTCAAAACCAAAAATGACTTCCCAAAACTTTTGTTTTGATCTGTCTTTCAGGGGCCCACCACATCTTCATTTCCACAACTTTAAAGGTTAGCTGAAATTTCAAAGCATTATCCTAATGATAAGTATGCATGATAGTAATGAGAAACACATTTTCTCCAGATTTTAATTTAAAAAAAAAAAAAAGTCTACATAAAAAAAGATGATAACATAGTTTGTGGTACAAGGAAATTTGTGATCAGTGGCAGGTAACACTTGATTTATTCATTCATGGGGAAAAATTACAACACAACATACACCGTATGAAATTAAGATAGGATCCTAAACAATTTTATCCTTTAATATTTCTAGCTTTTCTCTGTGTGTGTGTCATAGAAAAACATGTGTTATTTACCCAATGGACCAGAGCATTTTCTCTGAAAAAGATGAGCTTGTAATGGAAATGCTGACACAACCTCAACTATAACAGCATGAACAAAGACACTTTAATAACATTTTTATTGCTGTAACATCTTTTAAAAATGAAACACCTGGGACTTGTGCTTAAAAAAAATAAAAACAAGAGCAGAATTGTAAGTTCTGCTCTCTTCATATGATGGGAAATTAACACAAGTCAAAGACTGGGATGTTAACTTACCCTAACAATTTAAGATCATTCAAAGAAAAAATAATTAATAGATATATTAATGTTCTTCCCTGCAAATATATTGCTATAAGAGCTAACACTTAGAAAGTTCTAGGTTTTAAAGAGCTGCTATAACTTCACAGATGTAGAATTCACTGTGACAACAGAAGAGTTTACAGTACAATTTAACTTGGAAATTAAAAAACAAGAGTGATGAGGATTTTGTGACACACTAAGGATGATATTCAAGGACATATTGTTACATAATATGTAACACATAGTATGTGTTGATACTAAAGCTGTAAGAAGTTAGTAAGATCTTTATAAGGACCATGTTGCATTGTGTGTGAAGAGTGTTTCTAGGAATTGGTTCAAGTATCACTTGGATCTCCTTCCTGGAAAATCTCAACTTTTGGGATTATAGAGGGAGAAGATGAAGAAAACAGAACTCAGGTATCAGAAGGTCAGAAAGGAGTCCGTAGGATTATAGCATGCAGTGTTCCTGTACCTTGGGGATTGCACTTCCAAGCAAATTATAAGGGCATTGTTGACAGGGACAAAATTGAACAAGTCATGTTAAGTAATGTCATAAAAGTTCGACAAACATCCAAGCTCAGGTCTCCAAGCTCTAACATAAATGTTGGCAGGGCCCACCTAAGAGGTTCTCTGAGTCTTGGACTTTACTCTTAAGGTTTATTATAGCCTGCCTCTTATGCTGACATTGTCCAAAAGATGAGGGATGGTGTGAGAAGGAGCAACCAAACTGCTGTGATTTTTGAAGATTTCCCATCTTTAAGCTCAGTGAAGAGTTCAGGAAGCTTGGAGTTGCTCAGCCTGGAGAAAAGAAAGCTCTTGGGAAACATTAGAGCTGGAGCAGCCTTTGGTACTAAAAAAGACTTACAAAGGGACTTCTGACAAAGTCGTTAGTGACAGGACAAGGGAAAATGGCTTCAAACTGAATGAGGGTAGGTTTAGATTAGATATTAGGAAGAAATTCTTGACTGTGAGGGTGGTGAGGCCCTGGCACAGGTTGCCCAGAGAAGCTGTGGCTGCCCCATCCCTGGAAATGTCCAAGGCCCGGTTGGATGGGGCTCTGAGCAACCTGGTCTAGTGGAAGATGTCCCTGCCCTTAACAGGGAAGTTGGAACTGGATGGTCTTAAAGGTCCCTTCCAACCAAACCCATTCTATCAGTCTGGGATTCTTCTGTATCTTGAAGTTTCTCATGAATTTAACAGCGAGTGAATTTGAAACCTGGTGAAGATTCATTTGGAAACCCGTGTTGCTATTAGGGGCTGGTTTCACCTCATCTAAATTTAGTTGTGCAATTGTCAGTGTTTAGCTCAAGATTCAGTCCTGTTCTGGGCAATGGACTTTGGTGATTCACATCACCCTACCATAATGTTCAAGACAAGCAAGGGGCCAGTTTTCCTGTACAACATTCTGAGGGAGTCTACACAGCCATTGTAGAGAACATGTCTGTGTATAACACGCCTCTATTTTGCCTAAAATAAACTCTTTTTAGTCTTTACAACTGCAAAACCAACTGAATTTTCTCACTAACAATTTCATATAAATCTCCTGACTGTTTAAAATTTGAATCCCCAGTGATCAGATTAAGGTCCTTATTATTGGTTTTAATAACCCACTGAAAAAGCAGTATCAAGACCCTAATATTTACATGTGCTTGGAATCATTCTTACCATTGATGCTGGTGAGATTTGAGTGCCATGTCATCTCTTTCTTACTCCTCTAGGTACAAAATGAGGAAAAACTGACTTCCCTAGGACAGAAGATGTTGTGACAGCACGGTCAAAGGTTACACAGCCCTCAGATAAGATGCTCTAAGCTGAAAAAAACTGACTAGAAATTATTTGAATTTTTAAGGTTTCTTTTAGTGTGGTGCAGAGAAAGAGTGACAAAAATTGAATGATAGGTGTGTTGTAGCTATTACCATTACCAACAAGAGTCACTACAAGAGCACAAGTGTTGGATTCAATGTGTGGACCCTGTTCCAATCTCCTCTTCAGTGTGATGAATTCCAGCTGAATGGTGTCCTATTTGCTTAAAGGCAGGATTCAATCTTTACTGAAATTCAGAACTGCTGGGGCAACACCTATAGCAAATGACTGGTTTGTTTTACTCTCATTTATTTGTCCTGGTTTTGGGACAATATCATATTATTGTGAGTCTTCATTAAATTCTATCTAAGCAATTGAGTTCCCTTACACTATGGGAGTAGTACGAAAGTACCCTTTATTGGACCATCTGTGCTCTCTCTGAAGCATATGTCTCAAAAGATATTCAAAAAATGAGTAGTTTTCTATTAATTCATACCTGATTATAAATGGGGGATTAAAAAAAGGAGACTTCACCAACACTGAAACCAGAAATACAGTGATTTATTTTCTTGAAGAGCTGGTGCTGTTAATTGTGCAGAACTGGACATATATTTATAGACTCCACACTAAAACATCCCAGTCAATAAATTCTAAGAATTTCCTGTGTGCTTTAAGAAAGTCTTAATTTTGCTTTCTCCTCTGCAAAGCAGTCTCCTCAAACTTCCTCTCTAAATAGCATGTGAAAAGAATTAACTTTTTTCAATAGCAATCTGCATTTCCACTCTTATTTGCTTACCAATCATGGATCTTTGAGAGGTTTTAGGAAAAAGGAAAAACAAATCATGTCCTATCTGAACCATCAATTTTCTGTTCTTCTTCTGGAATAACTGCTCTAGCTAACTACTAGAAAGGTGATTGTATCATTCATTCAAAGTGGAAGAGATCCAACACAACAAAATTAGTAAGATTTACCTGAACACTCTCAATAGTCCAGTGATTTCATAGGTAGTGGAGGATTTTTGAGTTCAAGTCCCTGGTCTACATCAAGTGGAGTTAGTGCTGAGGCAGTATAGGGTTGGAAAAAACCAGAAAAAAAAAGGCTCCATGAGTAGTAAATTATTTCCTGTGTAATATTTCTGTTCAGCAAATGTATGTATTATCAAGGTTAATTTAGAAGTCATTTAAAAAATTCATAAACCAGTTTGAATTTTTTTTATACTTTTTGCTGAAATACATATTTAGTACCAGTATTTTCCTGTTCACCAAGAACAAGAAGCAGAACTGAGAAACTGAGCTCTCCTATACCAGAATTTTTCCTCAACAGAAGTTAAAGAACATAGTCAGAATTTTCAACGAGTGCCCAGAATTCCAGAGTATAAAGATAATCCCTAGATCTACAGATCTATAGAGTTTGCAGTCCATATTTATGATTCAATCAAACAGTAAGCAGGATGGAAAAGCAGGATTCTGTGAAATGAAGCAGAAACAAAGTGCTTTGAGTAAATTGGAGAGAAAATGGTCAGGATGAGTGGTAGCCATAACTTGCAAGTTTTCTACTTGTGTCCAAAGATTAAACAAAGCATCATCAGCACCTTATTTCCCTTTATTTAACAAAGACTATGGAAAAATTGGCAAAAAAATAGTCTCCAATGCCACCTACCAGCTACCAGTATCCTGAATCCTTATCCACTGGTCTTCTAGTTACTGTGATACATCTCCCAGCCACAAATAACACAATTCAATCCAGTCTCATTCTCCTGTGGTGTCTGCCATTAATCACCACCTGCTCCTGTCCCAGCCCAGGAGGGAGCAGACTGATCATAAACGCTTTGAAACACTTCAGGTTCTCTGTCTCAGGTTTATCTCTTGGTCACTGAAGTTGTGGCTGCCCCATCCCTGGGAGTGTCCAAGGCAAGGTTGGAAGGGGCTTGGAGCAGCCTGATCCAGTGGAAGGTGTCTCTGCCCATGACAGATGTGTCAGAACTGGGTAATCTTTAAGGTCCCTTCCAACTCAAACCATTTTTCAGTTCTATGATTCACTTTATGGACAACTAAGGAATTGTATGGGCTGCCTGTGTATATTGACTTTTTCCACAATAAGTACATATACATTTCTGTGATTCGTTGCTATGCAGAAGACAGCTCAGTGAAAAATAAATGCACTGTGACTATATAAATCTTCTGGCAGAAGGTAAGATCTTCTGAGATACTTAGAAACAATTCAGTATATATTTTTCATAATACAGAACTTCTTTGCCTCAACACTACAATTACAGCAGCTGTTAGTGTCATGAACAGAAAAGAAAGCACTTTAGTTAAGATTAGCTTTTAGTTTTCTTCCAAACATGAAATGGCTCAATTATAAAAATTTCCATTTTTTATTTTTTGATACTTCTATACTAAACCAAATAGCCCGTTCTCCTCCTTCATAAATTGCTCTAGAGGAACCATGGTTTCAAATATTGTATTAGCAATGAAAATACAAAACAAACGCAACACCCATTTGGATGATTTAAAAGCACTTGGTCTAAAAACAAGTTGCTGAATAAATAAATGGGTTCTTCATACATTGTGTGCTTGTTAAAGCAGAAATCTTGGTAACAGCTTTGATTGCTGTTCAAAAAGTGTGAAGCTATCTTTAAATATACAGATAGCTTTATTTAAATCCCTAGGAGTGTGCATGCATTGAAGTTAAATTCTGCTTAAGCATCACGCTGAATTGAGGCCACAAGTAAGAAATGCAATTTTTAATTTAAAGTATCAGATAGATATAAAATTTGAGGTAGACACAAATCATTCAGTAGTCCTTGTTATCCCAGCCATTAAGGTAGGTGTCTACTGCACCTGCTCAGCACCGCACTGAACAGCAAACAAAATCGCATTTACATGTGAGCTGAAACAAAGAGCTCCTTCTTGCTTATACCAAAGGCAGTCAAACCTCTCACTGATTGAAATGAAGAGGAGATTGGGCACAGAATAGGCATTGTAAATAACTTCCTTTTTGTTCAGTGCTAAGTGGAATGCATTTACGAATCAAATGAAAAATGGGTAAGTGACCGTGTGCATCCAGCACCTGTGTGCTCACTGTGAAATTAAGTGACCCTGTTGCTATTGTTCAGCCTTTTCAATGTATGACATGTCAAACACATTGTTTAAGGTGCTCCTAAGCTCTAAGACTATCCAACAAAAGGTAGAAGTATTATTTCTTTGGGATGTCCAGCTCTGACATAAACCTTAAGACACTCAGGCCTGATCTGCCTAAAAATGCCAAGGTTGCTTTGCATTTTGAAGCCGTGAGTCTCACCAGTTTTGCCAAATATCTCTTGGGAAATAACATCTCTTCTATCATATCAAGAACTTCCTGTTTGAGGCTTTCTGAAGTACGACTGCAGAGGGAATAGTGAGGATTCCAGGGTTTCAGCACTGCAAGTGCCACAAAGAATTTGGAAACCTGTGAATTTTAGCCATGAAATGTGATAGACAAAAAAGTTAACAAAAGATTTTGTAAGTTTTGAAAAAGAGAGTGGATTCCATTTTATATTTCATTATTAAAAAATACTCTTTCCCTAGCCAATCTTTCATGAACTAGTTTAAAGACACTGACACTGTCCCATTTATATAATGTGCATTTGTTAATCTGTTTTTGCAAATTTTAATTTTTTTTACTAATCCTGAGGACAAACTAGTAAGAATTTTAGATGCTTATGTGTGGACAAAAAGAACTGTAGAATAAAAGAGTCCTGCTGCATTTACAGCATCTAAACTGTTCATAGAGTGAGAGCCTCCCCCTTAAATTTGGCCCTCGTTTCAGCAGCAGCCTGAAAAAGATCCCTGAAGGTTAGGAGAGTAAGAGGCAGGAATAGCAGTCTCCTTACACTCCACTGAGGACAAAGATCCCAGCTCGCAGCCTTTAGACTGCTCTGCAGTATTAGAAATAATAGAAGAGTCTCATACATACACATTGGAATATGTACAGTTGTCTCATTTACATGTTTCCATATACTTTAGAAATTGTAAAGTTAATATTCCCTAATTTTCTATTTATAGATAGCAAAAAACTTTTTTTTTATTGGAGTTGGTATACTAACGAACGGAATGTCCAGCAAAAAGCAGAACATTGTATTACAGTTCATATCTTCTTTATGTGCCTAAAACTCGTGAGATTCTTTTTATTCGTATATTGATGATGACAGTATGATTTTTTCAGTTAAAGTAATAATGAAATCTTATAAAGGGTTTGGTAATAATGGAAAATTTTCACAGTGATTGGTCTAATAAACCTGTGCCAAGAGCTCCCTCTATGTACCATGTAAAGGATACTAGCAAATGCATTGCATGGAATATGTATTTCTCTTCCAGAGAAAGATATTATTAAGGAAAAACAATAATTTCTGTGTCATTTAATTTTGTCTACAGTGAGGATTAAAAAAGTTTCAATAAAAAACATGAATTTGTGTTACCTATATAATTATAGACGCATTTTCCTGTTTAAAATTTCCTTGATTATTTACTGTATAACTCTGGCTAATTCATTCAATTTCTTTCCTAATCCCATTTGACATACATAGATTATTGGAATGCAGATAGTTCTCTGAGTACACAAAATGGAACAATGCAATAAAAGGACAGTAACTAATGTTATCTGTCTAAAGCTGGAAAAGGGAAGATGAGGGAGCATGGGGGATTATCTCTAATGAGAGCTGTACATCTGCTTGAAAATGAGTGATACACTATTAGAAGAAGAGCAGCACTGTTAACTGGGGACAGCACTAGAGAAGAAATCAAGAGGGTTTTATCCTTCTTTAACATGTTGCTTCTTTTCTGTGTGACAGCAGACAGGTGCCTTTCTCTCCCTGTCTTGCTGCCCCTTTCCTGTTTAACTCCTGAAATATCAAAGTGGGGTTGTCCTTTCATTGTGGGTTGAAATTTGTCTTTCACTATGGGCTCTGCTCGTTAAATATAATTTAACTGATTACTGTGTGTCGGGTGAACTGAGATAATCTCTGCACAGGCCTGTAAAAATAATGAAAAATGGGATTTTTTTTCATCTGTTTCATAGCAGGTTATATCAGGTGACATTAACTTGCATTTTTCCATAGGCTGAAAGACGTGTGCAGTGCCTGGTGCTCAGACGACACACAGGCGAGTTGTTAAACTGCAGACGTTTGACTGTGGCTGTAACCGTGGGTGGTGCCTGCACAAATTTGTCTTGATAGATGCTTTTTGCCACCAGCTTCCTAAAACTAACAGCAGAATTAGCGAGTGCTCTTAGACCTGAATTCAGATCGATTCCACTAAGTACTTTTTACTTAATTAACGGAAAGTGATCTGCTTGCGAATCGGGGAGAAAAATAAATGAAACTGCATGTGTGGAAAACAAGCAGCACCCTTTCTCTCTTTCTCTGTCTCTGTTTTTTATCTGTAGATTCACAGTAGGTTATTGGGCATTGGGCATGTCTGCTTGCCAAAGAATTTATCAAGTACATTAAGGAGTCAGAACAGAACATAATTGCCATGTGGAAGTTTATCAGGCAGAGTGGTTCAGAAGCGCACACCACAGTTGTCCTGTTGCAGTTTAAAATTAAACCTTACTTTATGTGGAGTTGAGGCAACCAAAGGGAAAGCAAGGCAAGGTAAGGCAAGGCAAAGCAAAGAAAAGCCTTGAAAGACCAGGTTCATTCTGAATACTCTGTAATTCTGAAATGATGTTTTAGAAATTTAACATGAGACTCTACCACCAAACTGCATATGTGACTGTGTTCACTTACCAGCCCAGGAAGCTTTTCAGTAGATTTGCACTTGCACAGGTGGAAAAAGGAATGAGCCAAATCTCAGAGATCCCTTCTGAAGTGCTGTTCCCACCTTTCCTGTTTTCTTCTCAATGTGTATGTTCTTTCTATGTGGATTCACTGTACTTGGATTCATAAACTAAGCAGCTTCAGGGATGTCCTTTTTAGGCAATCCCCTCCTCTCCTCCTCAAAGTTTGTAGGATACAAACCTGCTACTCTCTTCTATAATTGTCTTAATTTATGGGCTCCTAGACACTACAGTGGAAAACATCCTTTTTTCTTTTTCACTCCTAGTACTGTATTAAGATATGCATGTGCCTGAGAAAATTTGCAGTTGAACTGGTAGAATCAAGCAGGAAGGAAAGCATTCCAGTCCCAGTAACTGAGGCACTCAAGGTCCAGACCACCACAACACCCTACTGTCAGCTGCCCCTTCTGTGAGAGACAAGACTACGGCAGTTTGCACTGCAGCCAAACTTCTCCATCCCAGCCATCCTGTCAACACCTCTCTTTTGGCTCTTTTTTCACTCCTGGCTGTCTCCTGTTCTCTTCAAACCAGTGCCCCTGTGTCACACACTCCCCCAAATGCCATCTGTGTGGTTTCTTTCAGACCACTAATGCAAAGCCCTTGGATAGCCCCCTATTTACTTGCCTCGGAGCTGCACTTAGAGGTCCCACTGCCTGAAACACTGCAATCAAGCTGACAACACAACCAATCAAGGTCTGACCTGCAGCCGTTTCCAAGGAAACTCAAGCCACTGCCACAGAAACAGATTGTACATAGTGGAAGGAAACATATATTTTGGGTGAAGAGGGGAAAAAAGTAAAAAGAGGCATTTCAGATTTTTTTCCTGGTACTTCTGAGTTATTACAAAGCACTTCTAGAATAATAGTAATGAAAAATGTTCTTGTTAAGAAAGATTGAGTGATGATGGTCATGTAAGTACTTAAAGCCAGGCACAGAGCCTCCAAGAAAGACCATGAGCTAGAGCTGACTGAGAGCTTGTTCCTGCTTTGCTTCTGAGTCACTTCATAAACCTTGCAAAGTCTTTTCAGAACATTTCTAAGTCATTAAGTCCATAATTCCAAAGATCAATAAGTCCAGATCAAAACAGGATGTGCATCTGAAGAAGAAAACTGAAGAAAGCAACAAGATTATCATGGCCCCACTGGAAACTCAGAGAAAATAACCTAACAGGCAAGGTCACCTCTCCTTGAGGAAACACCACAACCACATTTTACACTGATGAGTCTGCTTAGTGTGTATTTATCAGTTGGGAGGGCTTTCAATATTATTTTTCCTTAGTGGAACAGTTTGTTATATGTTGTGATTTACAATTTACTTGTAAACCAAGTAAATTCAAATTTGTTTTTGAATCAATGTCCAGCTGTTGGAACACAAGGTGCATGAAGGAATAATGATATTCTTTGTAGGATTGCTGGTGTATTGAAAGTTGCCTGCTGTAAACTGGGAGCTCTCAGTTTTAATACAATTATCAGTGCAATGAGGAAAATGTCACAGGATGTTTTTCACCAGAGTGGAACCTTCCACTAGACCAGGTTGTTCAGAGACTTGTCCAACCTGTCCTTGAAGACTGCCAGGGATGGGGCACCGCCAACTTATCTGGGCAACCTGTGCCGGGGCCTCACCACCCTCTCAGTAAAGAATTTCTCCCTAATATCCAATTTAAACCTACTCTCTCTCAGTTTAAAGCCATTCCCCTTGTCCTATCACCACACATCCTTGTAAAAAATCCCTCTCCAGATTTCTTGTAGGCTCCCTTCAAGTACTGAAAGGCTTCAATAAGGTCACTCCAGAGCCTTCTCTTCTCCAGGCACAGCAACCTCTATTTTCTAACCCTTTTCCTGGGTAGAGACATTTATTTCCAGGATATGGTTAGCTGCATCTCAAAGTAGACCAAATGGACCATGTTCTAAAGACAGGCCTTGATTTCCACTGCTTCTGGAGGGAGTCCAGAGTGCTTCACTCAGGGCTGGATGTCTAACTCCAGTTCTCCACATTTAGATAATTCTCGCATCAATGACTGGGAGAGTGGAGCTTGGAAGAGGGCTGCCAGCATCACGGAGTAAGTAAATAAGTTCTTTCAGATATGTGTTGGGCAATTTGAGGGAAGGACTTTGGAAAAAGAGTGAGGTGGTTTTGTCAGGGGAATGAAAGTTTCCTTTTGTACTGTTGTTCTACTCTATAAAGAACAACCATGGAGGACATGGGAAACTGAGTTTTTTCTGACTTTTGGTGATGACTATGAGGAAGGAATCTCAGGAGGACAGAAAATGGAGCTAAGGACTTCCTCCTGTGGTTTTACACTGACTCTGACAAATACAGCTTCACTCTGGAGGTGCATGGCTAACTCGTGGAACCTGACCCATAAATCTGTGCAAGAAGTATATCATAATTAATTAAACATGAGCTCAACCTCAGTGTAATCATGGTTTGTGACCCTGGGCAGCTGTCTGCAATCTGTACCCAGAAAAAAAAGCCCCAAATAGCAACAGAAAGTAACATGAAGAGAAATAGTTGTGTATTAGAGGGAAAACTGACTACAGCAAACAGTATTCAGACCAGTCAGTATTTGAACAACATCACGGTTCTGAAATGTGGGATTTTTTCCAAGGAAGCAGTATTTTTCTTCCTACCACAAGTGCCTATTGCTCCTCCTTAAGTTCAGTTCTCTGCCAGGCACTTCCTGCTTTCACAGCTCTCTTCTATCCTGTATTGTGGCTGTAGTGCAATATGTGACAATTAATAAGAACTGTGAATCAAATCTTCCAGTTATGATGAGACAGAAGATAGGTAATTAAAAAAAAAAGAGCTTTTGGGGAGGGAGAGTGAAAGGAATCTCAGTCAGACTGCTCACATTCTAATGGCACTAAGAAGCTAGTTTTAAGAAGAAGAGATCTGAGTTTCTCATAGGGTTCATCCTAAACCCCTGAATGTGACAGGTACCTTTTACAGTGGCCATAAGATACAACAAATGGATCCAGGGAAATAAGATAAATCTTTAGCTTTTAGCTATCCACTTTTATTTTTTTTCCTTGTGACAGCAGTACACTATCATATATTGCTCTGGAAGACTTTGTGCCATGGATCTTCTGCAATGAAAACTCATTATTCTGCTTATGAAGAGTATGAAATAGAATACAATCTCTCTATGTCCACAATTTGAAGTCAAGCATGTTGTTCAGACAGAATCGAAGGCAATGTGCTTGTGGTCCCCAGTGGCTGAGGAATAAGGGGGGAATTCAACTGCATTTTAATTAGTGTAATCAAAAATTATGGATTTGTTTTTAAGTCAAGAGGCAGACAGAAGTTGCGTTTTATGGATGGAAAACATTTTGTTCTAGTAACTAGAAATTTTGTAGTAGCCATTTAAGCATGGCTCTTTATTAGCTTCTCAGCAGAGTTTTCTCACTTTGCACAAATATTTTTTAACAAATTATTTAAAATGCCCATTGCCTTTTCACCATTGTACAACTCTAGCAATGTCTCACTGCTCTGAATTTCCAGTAGTTCCCATCAGGCCCTCTTAAGAAGAGGTTTCTTTTAGGCAGTGGTATTAGTTTGTGTCTGAAAGGCAAGAGAGACCTAGAGTCCCATTTTGTGTGAAGGAAGCTGAAAGCTGGGGTTTGATTTCCTCTTTCTCACAAGATTTCTCCCACTAACACTTACAAGATGTCTAAAATCAATGATGTTACAATGTACAATGTGATTTAGGTGGATGCATTTATGAGCCAAATTTTGTAGAGTTCAAAACTAACCAGACACCTTAGACCTGGCTTTTTTCAAGGTCTCTTGGCTATAGAGAGAGCTTGTCATCACTGTATCTGAATGGCATTTGGACACTGGGCCATGCAATCCATCAGCTCCTCAACAGCGTTGCAACAGACAGGAAAATAGCAAATATAGGCTAATAGGGCTCAGTGGCTGATACAGAACCAATCAGTGATTTTAGCTGCTTCAATTTTTAAAGGCAGACAGAAAAAAAACAGAGATTTGGCTTTCATTCATTCGGGTGTGTGTGCTCTGAGTGTGAAAAGAGTCTACCTCTGCTTAGAAAAGAATGCAAAAAGTGAAGAGCCAAAGAAGGCACAAAATCCAGCAAGTCTGATTAAGATATTTACCTTGATGGAAAGCCCTGAATTTTTGTCATGCCTTTGGTGATCAATCTGTAGAGCCATTGGATGAAAATGGAAAGAGCTCAGAAGCAGGCAGTTCAAACCAAGACTCCCCACTTCTACATGACCACGGCTCAAAGTTGTGCTGCTCCTCCAACCCCTGCCACGTCTTGTTTTCCTTTCCTTGATGGTTGCAGACTTAGGAGGAATAAGAAGTGATCTCAGTTTGTTCCATCTTCTGGCTGCCCATCAAATGCAGGAGTGGTTGGGGAATATGAGCTCCTGCCCTTTTGCAGACAGTATATTACCCAGGACACACATTAATACATAAAAGATAGAACTGTGTCTTCTTTTCTCCAGTTATGTTATAAGCGGCACCTATTCCAGACTGAATTCTGGGTTCATGGAGAGCTTCCTCTGGTGATACGACTGAGATGCTCTGCTTCACACAGAGCTGGAGCTCAGATGCAACATGCAGATGTGATATTAACTCGTTCTACACAGCTCCTTACTAGATATCTTCTGTCTAAGGTATGTGGCTCTTACCCAGCACTAAACAAGGCACTCAGGTGTGTAATTTCAATCTTGGATTCTGTTTTTTAATCTATATCCCTTAAAGTTAGTCAATACAGACTGCATGCTTTGTTGGACCTGCCCCTTCATTTGTCAGGTGTTGTGAACTATAAAGCAGTGATAATTAGCATTTCCCAAAACCTGCAGAAAATTATGAAGATAGTTACATTAAAGAGCGAGAACTGCTCAAAGTCTGAGGTAACAAATAGAGCAGCATGGAAAATAATTCTTTTCTGTCCTGTTAAAATTCTGTAGAATTCAATAGTGTGTCTGCTCTGCACTGAAATGAAAACATGAGAGAGATCTGTCCCACACTGATCAGGTCAGGGCACTCACCAGGCTTTAGCTCTACTGTTACATCCATAAATTGAGCCAGTCAGAGATAGACCTTGCACCTTATTCATGTCTACAACTGCCTTGGTTGTGCTTGGTGGCTACTTCAGAACAAGTCTCTTTCCAGTTTACCACAGTCCTGTGATATATTTAATATCTAAAATGTTTCTTTGAGCACTTCTGGACAAAGTTGGGTTGTTCACAGCAGATCGTTAATGATCAGTCACTTAAATGAACATCTTACCACTGAGTGCTAGGAATTGGAGACTGTCTGAAGATTTTTGCACTCATAAAGGTATTTCCACTTTGAGAAATATTTATTTTTCACAGGTAGTGGGTTTTTTCTAGAATTTCTTTTATCCTGAAAACCAGAACAAACTTTCTCAAGGCTACCACCAGATCTAGCAAGATAAGCATACCAAAGCGGATGACAAAGCCTGTCTTTAATTTCAGCTTTCTTCTTAACTCTGTCTTGGAGAAATATGTTGACTGGATGTACAAAACATAGTTAAGAATTATTGATCTTTGCTGAAATTCAGACTTTCAGTAAGTTTAGGAAGATAAACAGGAGCAGATTGCATCAAATTTACAGAAAAGAGAAGTAACAACACTCATTATGCCACCAACTCATTTCACTCTGACACCAGGGGTCTACCCACTGGACACATCATATTTTCTTAAAACCCATTGACTGAATGGAGTGTGAGGTTTTGTTTGCTGGAATTCATTGCTTAGAATTGTTCCCAGGTGATTTGCTATTATTATGCCCTTACAATTTCTTTGGCTGTTTTGCTGTTTCTCTTGTTGATAACCCTGTTATTCTCCCATGTTTAATCCTCCCTTGGACTCTGCTGCTTGATTGTGTGGGGGTGTTATCACCACTGATTGACTGGCTGTGTCTTTTAGTCCCTTTCTGTTTGTGTGGGTAGGGGGTTAAAACACTGAAAAGAGGGATTAGATGCAGGTTTACAGCCCATAATTCTGCACTTGGGTGACTGACGTCATGGTAATTAGGCATTGGCAAGTTCCCTGTAATGCCACTGAATGGTTATCATTACAATTTAAAATCCAAATGGGTTCTCTGCATCCTGTAGTTATTTCCAATATATATATTTTTCTTCTTCCTTCCTCTCTGAGTTAAAAAACCTCTTTTACTTCTTGAAAGAGTTTGTGCTGGTCTCTGCCTACACCTGATTTTGTCTCAGTTGTTGCAAAATTCCTCTCCTGGTTTGCATAATCATAGGTTTATTCCTTTTTTTCTTCCTTTTCATCATAAATTCTTATGTATGGTGTCTGACCTGCTTGAAAGAAAATCATCACATTACCTGCAAATGGGCTCGACTGCCTCTGACACCAGGCAACTCTCAGATTGATTTTCAGCAATAGTTATTCACACACAAACCTTAACAGCCTGGCACCTGCGTGTCTATCGACCCCTTTTGGTAGCCCTTGTTCCTGGCCATACCCCTGGGTCAGAGAACAAACTGCTGCTGTCGATTGTATCCATTTGCCAGCATCTCTGGGGAATAAAGAGGGAGCACAGGTACGGAACCAAAGGTTGGGAAAATTCATTAAACAAAAATAATGAATCCCTCAGTTCCTAAGCACCAGTTCAGCAAAGATATTTAATTACTTGCTGGTCTTTACTCATATCCTCTTAGTGAGGTATGTGTTTATGAACTTGTGGTAGATTGGAATCAAATAGTTTGAGTTCAGGGTTTAAGATTTAAAAAAAAAGGAAAAGGAAAAGGAAAAGAAAAAGAAAGAAAAAAATGCTTTCCAGATTAAATTTCTGAAATTATTGTGACAATCTTGATGTAAAAAGATTTCAACTATTTTTGGCATAGCTATCTGATAATTTTGGTTTTCTTTTACAAAGGGACAATTCCAATTGATATCTAGCAGTGAGTTATGAATGCTTCTTTATCAGCTGGAATAGGATATCTGTGCACATAAATTCGCCCAAGCGAGTCCATCCTTCTGTCTACTCCTAAGCATTTTAAAGACAATTGCATTTTTATTTTGAGATTGCCTAGCAGGTACTTCCAAGGTTTGCAGCTCTGTTTATTCATTTATCTCTACTAAATAATGCCTGTATGAAGTCCTGGAAAGGTGACCCCAGCAAAATGCAGCAACATTTAAAAAATTTCCTCAAGAGACTTCTGCCCCCTTGTGACCCTCTTTTATGTGTCTGCGACTATCCCACCTGAGAATTTGGATCTTTGTCAATCCACAGTTCCATCGGATCTTTGTCATAGAATCTTGGACAGATTCACTGAATCACTGAACAGTTTGGGTTGGAAGAGACCTTAGAGATCATCCCATTCCACCCCCCCTGACATGGGCAGGGGCTCCTTCCACTAGACCACGTTGCTCCAAGCCCTGTCCAACCTGGCCTTGAACACTTCCAAGACTGTGGTATATGGCATTTACAGAAGAAAAAGAACAAACAGAAAGAGAACAGAAGAAACTGAAAACTTTTTGGCCAGTACCACCATTTAGTCAAACCTGGCTTACTGGTGAGTGTGGTGTGCAGACGTTTTATGAAATGTTTCAGCATTTCTAATCAAGATTAAAACACCTAATCTTTTTCTGCTGATGTTCTTCAACTGAATGTCCCACACACTGTTGGTTGACTGTCTCAGGAAAGGGCAGGTGGAGATGAAGGACATAAAAGTAAAAGTCATAACACGTAATTTAAATGTTTTAACATTTATTTAAAGGTGTTAAGATCTGAGAGATACTTGTGATCAGCTAGACTATGGTTACGGTTTTGGGTTTTTGTTATCTTCTCCCCTCTGGAATTAAATTTTCCTTATTAGTTTTTTCATAGACAGAGAGTGAGTTATGACATGACTTATCCGCCAATATCTTTTCAATAGCACTGTGGGGGTTCACTGGTTTATTGTACTATAGGTCCATTGGGATCCAGTAAATGGAGGGTTTATTTCTGTCACGTGCTAATTGCAAATTATCTCTATTTCTGCTTCTCAGTTTCTTTCTATTGTCTTTCTGTAAAATGGAGAGAAAGATGCTGCTTGCTTTGTCAGAAATCTTCCAGATTCTTGGAATTCTGATATTTTTGAGTGTCTAAGTTTTTAAAGACCCTAGTTACTTTGTTGAAATAAAACCCTTCAAATTTAATCATACTTAAGAAATCTGAGTTCATTCTTTACTTGGTTGATTATTTCTGTGTTTTGGACAGTCTTGTGTTACTTCTGTCAACATGATAAAGTTCCCATGAAGCAGCTTCATTAATGCATCTAAGAAACAAAGCACTGCTGTTCTCACATTTGATAGTATAAATCTCTTCAACTTCTCCAAAAAAATCTGTGTCTACTCCAGTAGATGATTCTGACATTGTTGTGCATCCTGTGATTGTTATTATGGGATGTTTCCAGCTGGTCCCTGTTTGGAATAACATGAATACAGACAGTAGAGTTAGTACACTTCCCTTAGTGCCAGTCTTTCCAGATTCTTGGAAGATAAGTCTTTCATAATTTGCTTTTGACCCAAGGATTTTGTTTGATATTGAAATAAAAGGGTTGATCCTCCTAATAATACAATGAATTTCCTGAAAAAAAAAATAGTGAAAGTACTTTTTGTTCTTTTTTATCTTTTTTCTTCCAGTTAGGTCTGGGAAGAGGTTGTCTGACATCCTTTACTGACACAGGACAGATTTAAAGGATGTTAATGCCCTTTACATTACTTTTCAGCTTGTCAGAGCTTAAACTCTGAGCCAAGTTCTCTTAAAAGGAGACCAAAAAGAAACAAAAGTAATGATGAAAATAAATATTATGGAAAGCCTCTTGAGATAGTCTGTTCTTTCTTTATTTTTTCTATATTTCAGTTTTTCACCAATAAAACACCAAGGATGAGAAATATATCTGAGAGTCATGGAGCTTAGGGGACTCCAGTGAGTAATATCTGCAAAATGAAGATACTTCAGAGGTGTATCCTTGCCACAAGAGCACAGGGTAGCCTCTGCCTATCCCAGTGCCTGCTATTGCAATAGCTGCTGGTTGGAATCATCCTTTGAAGGTGGTTTTGTGACCTGTATGAAATGAATTTAGCACCCACCAGCAATTACTGTGCTGACTGCTCTCTCTATATAAAGCCATATTGGCAGTGTTTTGGATCACCTCTGATGCCTCAGAGACAATGATGAACTCTTTTACAGCTCCACTGCCAGGTTCTTTCCTACCACACTACAGCAGAGTGATGAGCAACCAAAAGTAAACTTGTGTTGTTCTTCCTTGCTCACTGTCTGCTCTTGGGATGTCAAAACATTGGATACATAGGGGTTTTATCGATTCTATTAAATTTTAATGTCTTCTGGCACCAAGACCACCCTCTATGCAATGATTCACATTCACACTCTTAAACCCTTTTCCTTCAAAGACAGCACAGTCGCCTTCCAGTTGTCTGTTGGAAATAGTCCCTGGTCTGTGCTCGATCTCAGGCTGTGTTTGGGAAATGCTTGGAGGATATTTGTTTTCTCTCAAGGAAACATTGCCAGGGATTGCTTTAACAATCTAGTAGCTTGAGGAACATTTTCTGGTATAATCTAATTTAGTGTTGATGGAGCCAGTCTGTTGTTGCGGCACTGCGGAATAGCAGTGAAATCCTTTCCTGAGCACATCACTGGACAATAATGCACAAAGATGTCTCAAGATAGTCCATAAAATGATTATAATACTTATACTATCCTGTTTGTGCAACATATGAAATTTTGGGGGTTGCTGTTGAAAATGTTGACCTCAATTTTGAACTAAAACTTAAAGGGAGGGTTAGAGGAGAAAATTGCTGTATGGTTTTGGCTGGGGTAGTGTTAGTTTTCTTCACAGTAGCTGATTCAGGGCTGTGTTTTGAATTTGTGCTGAAAACTGCATTGATAAGGGATCAAAAACACAGGTATGTTTTTATTTTTGCTGGGCAGTGTTTCTACACAGTCCAGGCTGTTTCTTCTCCTCACCCCACCCCACCAGTGAGGAGGCTGAGGATGCACAGGGAGCTGGCAGGGGTCACAACCAGGACAGCTGACCCCAACTGACCCCAGGGAAATTCCATGACGTGTGGCATCACACTCAGGAATAACAGCTGGGGGAAGAAGAAGGAAATGAGGGATACTCAGAGTGATGGTGTTCTTCCCCAGATCACCGTTATCCATGATGAAACCCTGCTTTCCTGGGTTTCCTGCCTGCCCATGGAAAGCAGTGAATTAATTACCCAATTTGTTTCGTTTGTGTGTGCAGCTTTTGCTTTACTTATTAAACTGTTTATCTCCCAACCCACAAGTTTTCTCACTCCAAGCCTTCTGAGTCTCTCCCCCATCGAAGTGGGTGGGAGTGAGTGAGCAGCTGTTTTGGGGCTGAGCTCCTGGCATGGCTAAACCACAACACTGATTGATTGGTATTAGAGTCTGGGATTTGTGAGATGCCCTGCTAAGGCTCCTGGACCATGTCATGGTGTGTGCCTCAAGCAGACAGAATTACACTGGATAGAATATCATGAAAGAGCAAGCAATGTTCTTATAGGGACTGAAAAACCTTTATTCTGTAAGACATTAGGCAATTTTACTGAGCACTGGTAGAGAAGAGCCTTCTGCAGTGGGGAAGTTCTGCCACAAACACTCCATTGTTAGATTGAAATTTCCTTATATTTGCACTTGGCTATGTCACACCTATTTTCAACAGCAGCAGACAGGAGACTGTTTTCTCTTTCCTCTGCAGGACAGATGACACCTTTGGGTGACATCTAAGGAGTGACCAAAGCCTACTTCAGGGAAGAACTGGGTACTTTCTAAAATTTTACTCTATTTGCCTAAATCTCCCCACTCCTAATTTGAAAAAAAAAAAAAATGTGTCCTGGAGTGACTCTACTAACAGCAAACTATTTCCAGACTGGCAGCAAAAATCCACCTAATCAGAGAAAAGTACCAGATCAAACAATTTAAAAAAAAAAAAAAGTGAGCCATTTTCTTGTCTTAGAGATCAAAATTACCTAGTGAGATGGCTATGATCAGTAGTTAAAAGAGAAACAAAACAAAAAATGGCCAAATTAAACGGGGAAAAAAAAAAGGTTAAAAAAAATCATTTATGAAGCAGACAGATAATTTCAAACAGCTTTCATACCAGGAATAGGGCACCATTACAATGAGAAAACCTTTAATTATGTTGTAAAGGTCTGATATTCCACTGAAATGTCATTTCAAAATAAACTTCTAACAGTTAATTATCAGTGATATTTAACTTGTGGGAAAATTAAATATCACCACATACTCCTGTGATCATTTTATTGCTTTTGTAGACATTTTAATATTTTAATGGTTTCCAAGTAACAATGAAAAAGGCATGCCACCAAGTATGTTTCCTTGGCTTTCTGTAGATAATCATATAACCTTTTCTTTGTCTTTTTCATACAAAACAGACCTCTGAGTCAGTGAGGGACAGGACTGAAAGGAAAAACTTTGGCAATAAATATGGGAATAAACATTGCTCTGATTCCCTTAGCCAGCACGATTCCTGGGAAAGAAGTTTTATTAACTGTGATAACTGGAAATACAATGCTGAATGAACAAGTATTGAAGCCCTATTAGCATTCAGCTAGAAAATCAGATGAATGTGCAGTGTTCCAGTTAGTGACCTGTGTGTTATCTAAAGCTTATAAAACGCGCCAAGCGATCGGACCCGAGGATGCAGCGACCCTGATCAGGCACAGGCGGGAAGGCTGGAACAGGAAACCTCCTGTGCTCTTGTATAAATCAATACTATACAAGCGAAAGGACTGGGATTATAAGGAAAAGGTATAAATTCTAAGGCCAGACGTGACTATTATGTGAATGACTATTCAATCAGAGGTTTTGATTGAATTGGCTCTAGAAATGGATGGGTCCAACTCGGCACAACTGGCTGGCTGTTATTAATCCTTCTCCAGGGTGAGCCAATGCAGCATGAATCGTTAAAGGGGCTTGGCTCAAGAAGGTGGGTTTGTCCCTCACTGCAACATTTATTTGCCAGCTCTTAGCCGTTGCTTCCAGCTTCAAATACTGTGCCACCAAGAGCTCCAAAATAAATATTACTATCTTAAAATATTCTGATCATCCTGAGGTGAACATTATAAATAAGAGTAGGAAAAGGATAGAAGAGCCATTGTAAGATCCACATAGCTCTTACTATTGTGTTGAGCATTAGCTGGGATGCTTATCCAAGTTCTGATCTCCAGGGGCTTTACACAAAATTAACATCAATGGCAAAATATGACAAAAATCCTGAAAATGGAAGGTAATGGAATTTCTGAAAAATCCCAAAATGAATAATTTTGCTTGTACCTCTCAACCTATCTTCAGAGATACTGTGAGACTGAATCTTTCTCTGGTAGTGGGAAATCCATCTAATATTACTTCAGCGTGGGAAGAAAGCAAAAAATGCCTCTCAGCTGGAACTTGCAGGACTGTTGTTGACTCTCTTAATGTGAGCAGACCTCTGCACCTCTCATCAGGTTTGCAGTCTCCTAAGGTCAATGCTTAAATACCCAAATGCCCCCCAGATTCTGTGCTTAGTTCCTGTTGTGTAAACTGACAAATGCCCCCCAGCAGCAGTCTTACAGTAAAGGCAGCAAAAAAGATGGTGATGCTGTTAGACACAGAGTTGACTGCCAGACAGGAAGAGTAGCCAGTCCCTTCGAAATTACGCTACCAGCAGGATAACAGAATCATAGAATGGCTTGGCTTGTAAGGGACCTTAAAGATCATCCAGCTCCAGCCGTCCCGCCATGGTGGATTGGTGCATCTGCACCCACAAAATGAAGTTTCTCAGAATACAAGAAAGACTGCTTTAGGAAGTGTTTTATTTGCCTTGGAGCTTCCTGGTAGTAAACCTTTTATGTTCACATGTTCAAAGGTCTGTTTAAAATCTGCTCCTGCAGAAGCAGTTGGAGGTCTGTCAGGTAATTCCACTTGTACACAGGTGGCATCACAGAAAGCGTCACTGGCATTTTAAAGGGCTCTTTGAGAATCTGGCTATTAAAATGAAGAGCTAACTCTGAAGAGAGAGGCAAAAGAAATTGCTAGAGCACTTTTCCTTTCTCTGGTAAAGAGCTTATGGTAGTGTCCAGAGATCTGTTAGAATTATCAGAGCATTTTCTCTGCCTTTTCTGAAATGCAGGTCTGCTTCCAGTGAAAGATTAAGACTATGACAGCCTTAGGAGTTTGCTGGTTTGGAAAGTTTCCAGCCCCAACGCCATCTCTCTTTCCTCCCCAGAGGCAGCCATAATATCTCTTTTCCTCCAAAAATCCTTTTTGTCCTTAATTTTAAATGCCAGGCCTTAGCACTAAGCCATATATTGAGGGGGGTGTGAACTGGAGTCAATTGATCCGTGTGGATTTATCTCTGCTAAATATTTTTTTTTTACCATTATTTGTCAAACAGAGCCTCAGTGCTTTGTGGGGCAGAAGAGAAGCACAAACAATCTAGAGTGGAGGTGAAGATGGCATTACTACTTAAAGCATCTAATCTTTGACACTGGACTATGTTATTACTTCATCAAAAATTGTGCTTTACATCCACCTTTGCAAAGATATGTGGAACTATACAAACTAATGGTTATAGAGAATTATACATTTATTTCTGCAACCTTTTTATTTACCTCTACCTCTGCAAAAGGTTGTAGTCTCCAATCACTCCAAATTATTACAAATTCACATCTCATGTTTTTAATTCTTCGGGTCCCCAGATAAAATTCTGTTGCAAATATAATGAGCAGCGGAATTAGATATGAAAGGCAAGGGAGAACCAGGCACTTACTAATGCATGGAGATGGTTCAGAGTGTTTTGAACTACCTTGTTCCATCAAGGTCAACCAGTTTAAATATCCAGAGAATGTGGATTTCCAAAGAAAATCAACAATTGCTTTCAATCCATTTTGAAACACTTTCATCCCAAGTCTTAAAACCCACAGAGAAATGTTCCTTGTTAACTTTGTATTTTGAAAGGCATTAAACAAAGCTTGAACTAAGATAAACAATTGTCTGTTTTCTAAAGTAAACAATAAATTGTTGCATGGGGAACATTTTTCTTGTATTTGTAGGGGTTTTTTAAAAAGTGGAAATAATAATGCTTGTGAGTTTATAAATATGCAAAAATGGTTACACAAACACTAAGAAAATTCCAAAATATTGACTATATGTTGGCTAAAACTCTGATTCTAGACGTAGTGAAAAATAACAATAAAATAAACCCAGTTTAACTTAAAATCTTTTTCCCTGGCTTTCTTGGAGTTTGAGAGAGTGGCAGTGAATGAGTCAAAGCCTAATATCTGGTAATAGATGAGTTTTTCTGGTAGTGATTCTCAGCTGGCGGAAGACCCTGAAAGTCCCATTGTCTCACTGAGAACTCTCTCATTCAGACCAACAAGATGCTTTATGTGCAGCATTGCTGGCTCTTCCACAATAGTTGTCATCTCTACAGTGGAGTTTGCAGGAAACAGTAGAAAGAAAACATACACAGTGGTTCAGAACAGAAACTATTAGGTGAAAATTTTTGGCATGAACTGAGCAGAAGAGAAAACACAATCAAAATGATCCATTCTAAAATCTCATGTCTAAATCAAGGTTTTATTACAGTTCCTTTATGTTTACTGCATTAATGGTCTTCGATCTTATACTTTCTTTTTTTCCCCTTTTTTAATGTGATATTAAGAAGTACAATAAAAGTTATATTGAGTTAAATAGGGATCAGATGTTTTTTCCCCCATATTAGTAGAAGACAGAACATTCAGACGTTTGGTACAATAAACTTAGTCTGTCTTTTCCCCAGTCTCTCCTTTCATGCCTCAGATTACCCAGTTATTTGGGAAACCTCTCTAAAGGATTTAGTCAGAACAGTTACTCTTAGAGAGTAATGATTTAGAAACCGAAAACGAAGAAGAGAAATGGGTGTTACCAGTGAAAATTCCTGATTAGCCCTTTTCTTGCTAAAATTTACGTATGACTAAAGACAGTAAAGACACATATTGGAGAAGAGAAGCCTTCTGAAAGACCTTATGGAAGACCTCCCGTACCTAAAGGGGCTACAAGAGAGATGGAGAAGGACTTTTGACAAGGGTATGTAGTGATAGGACAAGAGGAAATGGTTTTAAGCTGAAGAAGGGTAGATTTAGGTTGGATCTCGGGAAGAAATTCATTACTGTGAGGGTGGTGAGGCCCTGGCATAGACTGCCCAGAGAAGCTGTGGCTGCCCCATTCCTGAAAGTGTCCAAGGCCAGGCTGGACAGGGCTTGGAGACACCTGAGCAAGTGGAAGGTGTCCCTGCCCATGGCAGGTATCAGAACTAAGGTCATTTCCAAAGAAAACCACTCTAGGATTCTATAATTCTATATACACAGGCATACACACACACACAGAACTGAGGTCAATGGACCTCCATCCACTTATGCCACTTGTGGATTTCTTCATCATATCAGAATGGAATGATGTTGCCTTACAGCAGCCTCATTAATTCTGTCAGCAGCATAGAGCATGATTTTAACTTGAGAAACAACTCCCATTGATATTGAAAAAATACTGGAAAAACCACCCTGGATTGATTGGATGTGCTTTTTGTTCTAATCTTGTCAAATGAAAGACTGAAGTAAAAGAAGCAGCTGGTTGCTCAAGAAACTTGGGCAGCACTTTGGCCAGGCATGAATTGCACTGAAAAAAACCCCGTGGTTAACAGCGGAAAGAGCTAAAGCAAACAACATTGGGAAACGATTAGGAGGTGCTCAGAAGTAGAAATGTCGTGAGGTATAACCGCAAGACTCAGGACATGAAAGAACTGGTTTGACTTTCTGTCCTCCATCTGCCAGGATGAACTCCTATGTACAACACAGGTTGCCATTTCCAGCACAGGTTTTGTAGTTCTAACCTTCTGGAAAACATATAAAAAATCCATTAAAGTGCGAGCCAAACTCCTGTCAACAGCCCAAGGAGAAGGATATAGCTCTTCTCTAATTTCGCATACAACCCAGATGGAAGTACAAGCACTTCTATGTTGAAGTGCCAAATAACTCTCACAAGGCTTATATTATCTTTTCTTCGTCTTGCCTCAGACAAACTTCCCTGCTTCTGGGGACTCTGCAGCTGTGTGAACTCCAGCAAAAGGCAAGCCAAGTCCTGGGTATTTGCTTTCCAGCTTCTGTAACGAGGCTTCCCTTCCCTCCCAGTCCCATCAAGGACTGTTCAACCAGAAAAAGCAGCTGCAGATTGTTCACAGATTCTTTAAAGCAATATTTAAAGGCAAGGTCCCTTGTTTTCTTGAAGCAAGATGCATTGCAAACAAGAATACACCAAAGCAGTAATGCAATAACTACCCAGGAGAAAAGCAGGGAAAATAATATGGGGAGGTTGTAACGGGGAACTGGAATTTAGCACAGCTGATAGCTTTTAAACATGAACCTGTGCTTTAATTCCGTTGCTTTAACCTTGTCTTTGGCATCCTTCGTTCTGAAGAACATAGAGTTTGAGCTTCAAGTTCCTGTAAATCAGAGGATTAAGACACAATAGTGGAGTATAGAATGATTGTTAAGCCAAAATCATTAACATCAAACACAGTCATGCCTATAAACAGTGTTTCATAAAATATACTTTGAGTAATATTGGCTAATGTTATCCCTTACTTCCTCATAAATCTAAATGTCGATTTGAGAAAAGAAGTGACCTCCAAGTAAGGACTATATCAACTAAATCTATCTTGCTTTAGTGCTGGATATGCTTTTTTCCCCCTTCTGAATAAGAATAAAAATATTCTTCATAATTTGACAGCGTGATGACTGAGCTAGTATTATTCAGGGGGTGGAGAAAAAGAAGGAGGTGATGTAGGTTTGTAGTTTCACCAGGCAGGTGTAAGAAGTAGAGTCTTGTTTTTAACCCAGCCAATAATAGGAAGACATTTCTGATACATAAATCTATGTATTAGGCTGTATGGGCATTGTGCTTCCTGCATTCAAAATCAAATCTGGAAATCTTGGCCTCCCTCGAATGTCTAACTTCTGCATAAAAATTACTTTGGCCTCAAATATAATGGATTTGGATGTGGGAGAGAATAGGGTGATCAATAATCTTTGTGAACTCTGTATTATTGTACAGAGTGTGCCTTTTCCCCCAGTGACTTCAAGACTAAAAAGAGCCACCTTTGTGTTCTGGGGTACATCTATATCTTTTCCTAAAGAAGATTTAGCTACAGGGAACTCCTCACAGCACAGCCTAAATGGGCCTGGGATCTTTAGACATCTCTCCTTGCTCTCACATCAGAGAGAAGAAAACTTGGGTTCTTCCTTGCAGAGAGGACTGCAGTTCCTCCTGAAAGAACACTGATATAATTTGTTGCATTGGAATTCACAGTCAGCCCTCAGCTCAGTCTGCACGTAAGCTTTTGGAAAAAAGATGCCCAGGATTACAGCTGAGGCCATGGAGACTGTTGGAATGCAAGGAACAGCTAAGATCATTTTTCAGTGTTACACTGTAGTTCCAACAGTAGCAACCTTAAACATAAAATCAATAGCCTGTCCTACCATAAATTTCATCCACTCTCCTAAACAAGTTGCACAGAGTGTCTATATCTAGTGGTACATCTTAAACTAGGAATAGAAGAACATATCCCTTTTTTTTTCCCTCAGAGAGGTAGTAACAATAAATTCATGAAAACTGTAAAGATGTTAAAACAGGCAACCACATGGAAGATATCTCTGCTTGTGTGGGTAAAAGGGCAACTTGTTTTGATAATTTTTCATTGCATTGAGTTGCACTGATGCCCTCTTAGGCATATGAGGGATATAATTTTATGTCATTCAAGGTAGGTTTAGATACCCCGAAGAGTGCTTGATTTGAAATGTGATACATAAATCTAAATAACACTTCCTTAATGACACATATAGTTTTTATAGTTAAATTATTTAGTTAATAGAAAAAAAAATTAAAGAATGGCAGGGAATTTTCTGCTTCATTCCACCCTGGCTGCAGTAATTAAGACTCAGCTATTAGTACCTGTCTCTAGCAGCTGTAGCATCATCTTCAAAGCCGCTAGATGTGTATAGCGGGGATGTTACATCAGAATCAATGGGCCTGGGAAATTCTTATGCATCTTTTTGCCAAAAGTAAACTTTTTTTTAATTTAAAGACGTTAGTGTTAAATTGTTAATTTAGAATTTAGAGTGGCAACTGTATGGATTTCCATAGGCAGCTATTTTTTCTCACAAATAGATTTTAATATTTCAATCTTAATTTATATTTGGATATTTTCTATTTGATTCCTACATCTGATGACTGCTCTGAGAGGGGTCACTTCAACACAGTCCATCATTTATGAAGAGCCTTCCTGAGAAATCTCATTTTTTCCATTCTGTGTAAGCTGGCTGGCTACTATGACTTATTGCTAACTGGGGACAGGGTTCATGAGTAGCTGCTGGGGTGACTTGAAGGAATAAACCTCAAACCTCCAAAAGAAATAAAGTATTTTACTGCCTGACTGATGGAAGATAATAATCACACACACTCATGCAGCACTATTATTTCAGCTGTTATTATTTCAGCAAGTAAGATACGGCTGAAATTTCAGGCAGGAATAAAAAAAAAAAAATTTTATATATAGCACCTAGGAAGAAGTATTACCCAGGTGATAAAAAACATCACAGAATAGGAGTAACAAACATGTACCATGTTCCAGATCCCAACAACCATTAAATCATTGGATTCAATTACATAAATTTCAAAGAAAAGCTATGGCGATGATCAGAAGGCTGAAGTCACACAGAAAGGAAGGAAAGACTGATTTAAAAGGGTCTAAGAGAAGAGCAGGAGCTAGGTACTTGATAAAAGTAAAAAGATGGGAAAATGCTACAAAGTTAAAGTGAAAAACCAGTTCTATTTGGCCATGGCAGTCAGGACATGTGCAATGGATGTTTAATTGCTACAACAAAGATTAAAATAAAGGAAATTTAATGTTAAGAAAAGTCTTTTGTAATAAGGTTAGTGAAGGAAAAATTATGTTTTCTCAGTTGCTTACAGAGTCTTCACCTCCCTCTGTAAGAGGATTTTAAAACAGGACAGAAAAGGAACTGTGAGACTTGAGATAAATATGGTTCATTTCATCCCAGGAAAATGAATTTTCTAGAAAGCCTTTTGAGATCCTTTTGAGACTGAAGACTCTGTGGCTGAGTAAGAAAAATGAAATTAAGAAAACTGGATTTCTTTCAGCATTTAGCGCCACTTCCGGTAGCTGACATTTGCTACCGTTAACACGGCCTCTGTCAAAAAACAAGCAAAAAGTCAAAGAACATGTTCAGTCTTTCACCTACTGTGCTTTTTTATAAGATAGCACCAAGGTACCTCAGCAGCCAAAAAATGATGAGTTGTTTGAGGGGAAAACAGTCACTGAAAGAGAGGGAGAGGGAACTCACGGAGAATACAGTTCACTGAGCTGTTAGGCACATTATCTGTGACTGAAGGTTCACAGAGCAGATAATCAGTCAGCACATGCTGTAATCTGGAACAAACCCTTTGTTTCACATTAGTCCTAATACAAACTCATATTACAGATAAGTGCTGTCTTCTCAAAGACGGTACATAATCAGTTTTCCCGGTTTCTACCACGGCTTGTTTTGTGCATCAAAGTCATCTTTGTTTAACTTTCTATTCACCAAAGCTTGGTGCAAGAAATGTCACAGGCTATCTTGTAGCATGCAAATGAGAAACTAAGGCATGTCCCAGATACTTGGTTCTGTGTGCAGGGATCTGTGACTTGCTTTTCTTCAGGACAGACAAACAGTGATTCACTGCAATCTGATTTCTGAGTGATAACAATTCAATGTTCCTAAATACGCCAGATATCTCCTGGTTCTCTCTGCCATGTTGGTCACAAACTGCCAGTGTCATTTCCCTTTTCTCTTCTTTTCTTTTCTTTTCTTTTCTTTTNCTCTTCTCTTCTCTTCTCTTCTCTTCTCTTCTCTTCTCTTCTCTTCTCTTCTCTTCTCCTCTTCTCTTCTCTTCTCTTTTCTCTTCTCTTCTCTTTTTTTCTTTTCTTTCTTTTCTCCTTCATATTTGTCATGAACTCTGCTGGAAGCTTTGAATCACTCCCAGTTGCTGTTCAGTGTTTGAAAGAGTAGACAAATGCTTTTTGTAAAGCACCACAAGAGACTTGTGGATAGTTTCTGGCAATATTCTGTGCTCTCAGAGGTGAAAACTTCTTAAATAAAAACATATAGCTAAATTTTCAGCATTGCTACTTTTTGTTTTTCAAATTACCTTAAAATAATTTAATTTCTAAAGTCAAGTAAAATTTCTAACTTAGAAAGGTTACCAGTTATTGGAAATGTCCAAAAGTCTTATCTAAATTTATAGATGTGGACATGAGAGAATGAGATGAGCAGATGCTCCCCAGGGAAATGGTGGTCACTATCTCTGGAAGTGTTCAACAAATGGGTAAACATAATCACTTCATGATTTGGTTTAGTGGACATGGTGAAAGGTTTGACTTGATGATACTGGAGGTCTTTTCCAACCTTAATAATTCTATGATTTTTATTCTATAAAGTGACCAGATTTCGTCACGATGGAACATATTATATTTTATCTGGGTAAGATACACCCGGTCTGTGCATGGATCCCACACTAGCCACGTCTGCATGGAGGCCACTTCAGTGAAGTAAATCCTGAGTTAGACTTTGATCCAGCAGCTCTGTGTCTGACTCAGGCAGGAGGAGGAGAGACAACGTGTCACGAACTGACCCGGTTCCCATTCCCTGTCCCCCTGTGCTGCTGGAGGAAAGTGATGGAGAGGCTTTGGTGGGCGCCTGGTGTGCAGCCATGGTCAACCCACCATGGTAACAAGACTTTGGTCTTGTCTGGAAAAGCACCCTACAAAAATTATTCAGTATCATGTCCCATAGGACAAGAGATCAATTCTCAAACCAAGATGATGCTCAGTTTATGTTTTAGAGCAAAAAAACCCCATCAGGCTTTATAATCTCTGCCTAACTAAGAGAACAAAACTGCAAAACTGCTATTCTTGTTCATACTTATCTAACTTTTTTCAGATCTTACTAAATGGCTCCTCAGTCACTTCCTGAAGCAGCAGGTTCCTTCCTGGAGAGTTAATCATGCACAGTGTAAGTACACGCACCCATTTAAACTTTGTTGCTTTTAATTTCATCTGTGGTGGAGGTGGAGTGAGCTGTGTCTCCCAAAACAGCTCATAAGTTATGAAGGTTTATTTTAAAAAAATGCACTGAAACTTTTCCCTTTTAAAAATAATTTTCACTGTCATAACTACAAAGAGAACTTGTAATTGAAGCCTGTTGTGATATCACCTTCTGAAGGCAGACAGACTCCTTTTACAGCAAGGAAAATGTTGCATTTGACATTTTCTCTTTTCAAGGTGGCTCTGTACCAAAGCTGGTACAATTATCTGAGTTCAAAACTAATAGCAGCAAAACCTGACATACACTACATTCATATTTGGAGGTGGGAGCATGACTGGCAGGAAAATAGCTGATGTTGCTGACCTCCGGGTTTTCATCATTAACCTTGAGAATGTACAAGCCGTTAAAAGGGAATAAAGGATTGCTGTCACTGTTCAACAGTTTGCATGTCTGTGTGCTCTAAAAAAAGTCCTGCTCTTGACACTAAAATCCACTTTCTCATCCTACACCCACATCAGATTCTCTTGCTGAGATGTAGCACTAGTCCTCCACCCACTGACCAACTGACTTCTCACTTTTTTGACATTCCTGAGACCAAGTTAATTTGGCTGATGGAACTTTTACACACAGAGGGTTCAATCCGAAGTTCATGAAGTAGATGGAAGACGTTCTATTTATTTTACTGGTTGTTGTACCAGGTTAGCAGACAACAAATGCTCCTACTTTAAGTTCAAGTGATTCCTCACTCAAAGGAAAAATAAAATGGCAGTGAAGTAAAGGAGAGGGCAATTTCAAGAGTGCTCACCTGATGAGATTGCATGAGTTTTCTCCTAACAAAATGACATCCCCACTATGCCAATAGCAGTCAGACATATGGAAGACACGTGTGACGGCCTGGTTGGACACTTCTCAGCGGGTTGGAAAATACTGTATTGGACAAGCTCAAGGCTCAGGACAGAGCTAAAACACCAGAAATGGAGAAGCTGAAGATAGTGGTAAACTAAAGCAGGTTTCGATGAAACAGAAAACTGGGATATAGATTTTTCTGGTCCTCCCGTCACCAGAGCATGGGAAGGGTGGAAACAGCAGCATTTCCTGGTACAGGTTCATCCCACTCACCACAAAAGCGATTATTATCCTGTGTTTGCTGAATGTCCTCCTCCAGTACAATCAGTCACAGCATCTAACCTGATTTTCCCACACTCTTACAAAGAAAGAGTCCAGCAAGATTTGCTGCTACCTCAGCAGCTCTGTTGCTTATCCCTAGAGCTGCCCATGGTAGCTGCTATATAAAATTACAGCAGTTTCAGGGATGTACGATACCAACTGGTTTTGATTTCTTCAAGGAAACTGTTTTAGTGCTGTCTAACATACAGAGGTCACAGAGATGCCTCTAAAATGCATGTAAACTCTGGGGAATGCCACCTGGGACAAGAGAGGATTTTGAATTAACTTATTGAGATCATAAAAGACACAGAGTTTTCTAAAAAGAAAAAAATAAATGCTCATCTTTGAATATTAAGAACTTGTCTTAGTTTTCAAAAGGGAATAAAGGAAAGCTTATTCATTTCTTTGAATGAAATTTCTCAGGGAGAGATGTGGCTTGTGTGTCAAAATGAATGACTTTAACAGAGCTTCATGATTTTTCTTTTAACATTCAGATGTGTATATCTCAAAAAATATCATGGTACAAATTTGTATGCCTAAATAGAGCTCTGATCTCTCTCTGCCTACACCACCTGCCATTTCAGATTTCTGGAATGGAGCAAGAAAGAAAACACATAGAGAAGCGTCAGGTTTATCTCTCTGCTATTATATTTTTTTATATTACTGACTTCTTTACTGTTGCTTTTCTATCTAACTTAATCAAGTGTGTTCTGTTAATTCTCTTTCACGGAAGAACTTCTCCTCACCACCTACGCTTCTTACCTTTTATGTTGTCCTTTTCAGGACTTTTTTTATTTCTTTCCCTTAGTTTTTAGAGCAAAGTGATCAAACTGAAATGCAGTACTCATGGTGAGTGAATGCAAGTTATTCCTATAATAGCCCTAATATTTGGTAAGGGATTCTTCATTCAATTTTCATTTATCTTTCAGTCTCAATTTTTAAAAATCACTGCTAAATATTGAGCCTGTGTCCTTCACTGAGTGTCCTTGCAGCTTTTCCTCTCTCACCCTGGGTTTTCTCATATTTCAGCAACACGTGTTTCTGTCAGAACTGCCTGATTCATCAACAATAAAAATATTTAGAGAAAACATGTCAGTTTTGACAAGAACTAACCCCAAAAGCATAAAGAGTGCCTTCCTTCCCAGCTCTAGAATGACCAGAAGTTTTACTGAGAAGTCTGCTTAGGCCATGGTAAATTGAGGTAAAGTCCTAATTTTGCTTAAAATCGAATATGAGACTTGTATCACTGACACAAATCTGTTATTAACTCCTCAGTCACCAAACTTTGCTTTGCCTCTGTATCTGTTTTGATAAAGAAACCTTCCTAAATTGTTGATTAAGTCCAATGCAGGTCCTAAAAGCAGTAGACTTTCAGGTTTTCATGGTGCAATGAAATGGTGCATGGTGCGTCTTATACCTAACCATAATAAAATTTTGCCACAAGTTCTGTGGGATTGAATCTCCATGAAATCCTTCTGAACAAAAGAAAAGATAAATTATAAAAAAGCTATATTATGATTTCTTTTCGTTGTTCTATATATGCAGGCTGAGCAGATGTCACCAATCTTATCTGGTTTCATGTTAATTTCACCTCCAGTGAACTGTATTTTCACATGTAGTCACAGGTGATTAAAACATTCTCTCTTTACAAGGAAAACAAAAAAAGGAAAAAAAAACCTTTTCATTTCTTTCAGAGCTTCTGGAACTCTCCAGAATGTTTTCTTGTTGAAATCCACACACATCTTATCACCTTCTAAGAGCACTGTACTTGACTAACAGGGTTACCTCTTGAAACAAATCCTAAAGGGTTTGTGACTCATTTTGAGCCCAATAAACATGTGTGAGAACACTGTGCCTGGCACACATGACCTTCCATGAATCACACAGTTAGAGAGACAGCTTCTTCCTTTAACAATAAAAGTAGCTCTGTTGACTATGTAACAATATTTATCAAAAAATCTTTGATTACCTTTAATCTCAGCAATGAGATGTATGGAGGTGATTATATGATAACATTTATGTCAGTGGAAGCGGATAATGCTCTTCGTTTGGCTTTTGGGGTTCTTTCTTTGGTTTTTGTTTGTTTGTTTTTCTGAACTAATTTTGGAGAGAAAATTATATTGAACAAAGGTTTATATTGAAAACTGTCTCTCAGAGATTATCAGGATTTACGCCTTTGGACAACACAGTTTTTTACTTCCACCTATGTCATGGGGTTCCCCTTGGCACAGAAATACTCTTACTTTGCGGTCTACACGCGTGCTCATCTTTGCTGTTAGTGGACAAGAGAGGGAAGGGTGAGATTAAAGACAGTCCCAATTTTCTGGCTTTCCATGAATTTTCTTCTGGATCACATAAAGCATTTAGTAGGGTCCTGCAGTACTTCCAGCCTGTTGCTGACCATTCAGAATAGCAGCTCCCTTGAAGGCACTGCTAAGCTCTTCTTCATCCAATTATCCAATTTTTTTTCTTAATGCCTATATTTTGTAATCCAATACAATTAAATTAGCAAACCCACAAAAATACGAGATGTACAAAGAGTCAGATTTCTGCTTTGCTTCATGAAATTAGTCTCTTTCTCCACTGGAAGCTAAGGTGAAAAATTGTGGGACACATTATTGTGTGTGTGTTGTGAGTTGGTGTGGCTTCATTGATGCACGTGTGCTGAGAACTGACTACACAAACTCCTGCAATAAAAGTCTTTGCATCACTTGTACATTCACGTAGTTCTCTCAGCCTGTAGTCAGGGAAGGGAATATTGGCATGTGAAACTCAGTACATTAGCAAACAATAATGACATATTGTCATTCAGTTGGTTAAGCACAGGATGGAACAAAGTCAAGGGCTTTATGAAGTTCTTGGAGTTCAGATGCTCAGCTGGAATAAATCAATATTACTGTAATTAGCTCTGTTCAGTTTCATAGTCTGCAAATCAGGTTCACTGTTAGGCTTTTTCCCCCCACCTATATCAAAACACGTTGCTCTTTACTCTGATTTGACCCTGGTTGATCTATTGATAATGATGACATTTTAAATCCTGATAAAGGAAGTAAGATTAAAAATGGCATCTTGGTCCTTCATATTTTTGAGAATAGGAGGGTAGTGATTGTACAGCTCCTGATTTCATCTCTGTTTCACCCTGGTTCCCCTTAGATGGATAAGTTAGTCTGCTTTATGTATATATAAATGTCCTTTAAGGCTCTCTTTATTTCATTCTCTAGCCATATAGAAAATAATGAGGTCCCCAACAAAAGCCTTAAGGGGCTCCTAAACAATCAGGGAGGAACAACTGAGAGTCTTATGAGCCCTTGTGGAAATAGCAATTTGTTCCTTAATCATCAAAGAAAAGCCTCATCATCACTGGAGAATTAAGTCAGCCTTACTCCATGGATAACAACAAAAACACCTTCAACATGAGTGAAACATTCACCATGCTAAGCCTGTAAATTCCATATAATGGCACCACATTAACCCTTTCACTTTATATTTTATGAAGGTCTTTCTTAGTACAGTAATTATGACTGATCTAATACTTTCTTTCCACCCCATAAAAAAGAAGTGAATGAAAGTAATGACCCTGGAAAGTGTGTTTAATCTTTTTCTACTAACTTGGGGTTTTGAGCATTAAAGTTTCCTCTCATTATTAGCAACAGCTGAAATTACTTTAAAACACTGCAAGTTATGTAAAATATAATGATTTGTGAGATGGAGCCAAAAACTGGTACTTATTTAGGAACACACATGTTGCTGGAAATTCAGCCCACAGTTAGGAAAAGAGCCATTGATGGCCTCAGTTATCAGTTTCTCCTAGCCAGTTCCCAGTTAAACATCCATCTTTTGCAGGATATGATTTTTGCTAGGTCTGATCCTTTAACAAGCTCACCAGCTTGTTACAGGGGCCCACATAGGAAGGGTGGGCAGCTGAGATTCAGTTTACTTGGATTTAGGCTGGTGCAGAGTCATGTCCTGAAAGTAAATCATACAAGCCTGTGTAATATATAACATAGTCTTACGCCAGTGAGTTGAAAATTGCCTTTAGAGTGCATGCTCTTACACTTAAATATTACCTTCAACATCATTACATAAGTACCTTGGATCTCATTATGATGGATAAATATGAAACATGGGGCTAGACCTTGGATTTTGATTTGGAATATACTGTGATAGCCTTTGTTTCACAGCAGAAAACGCAGAAGTGTATATGAGAAAATTTGCAAAAACTTGAATTCTCTCTGTCTCCACATGCATACATTATGAATAACTTGAAATTTAAAAAAACCCCAAACATCTAATTGTGAAGAAAAATATTTAAAAAGTAACAGTATGAAGTGAGTCTTTATCTGAAGTGGATACAAATGGAGAATACGGAGGGGATGGAGTCAGGCTTTTCATGGATGTGCACCACAAAAAACCTAAAGGAGGCAGTTACAGGCTGTCAGAATGGAAATTCTCACTGTGTAAAGGCAGATGATTTTGCAAGGAAGGCAAGCTGGAATACAGTCCCTGAGGGTCTGTGGGATGTCTCTCTTTGAACTGTTTCTAAACTACAGCTGGGCACATCTAGGCAAGGCACTGAGCTACCCAACTGAACTTGGAAGTTTGTATTCTCGCCTTTTTCCTCCTTTTTTATAGAAACAATTTTACAAAATTTCTTTTCCTCAGCTTTTTTTTTTAAATTTTTGTTGCATTATTAACCTTCAGAGGGCTTTGTTATAGAGAGCCTGCCCCTCCTTGAGATGCAAATAAGTGAAAACTGTTGTAAACACCTCCTACCAGAAACATCAAAACATCTATTTTCACCAAATCTTAATCTTATTCTGCTACAGTGTTCAGTCAAGAAAAGCACAGGGCCAAACAGATGGGAAACACAGGCAAAGGTTCAGTGGAACCTGTGGAAACCAAACCTGAATTGCCAAAATTTGTCTTCCACTTGCAATGCTAACAATAGATTTGAAGGGACTGGCTGCACATAGGGTGGCTGACCGTGTTTTCCTCTTCCCCTGCTGTGAATTATGTGACTATAATCACAGTTTGGAGGAAAGGGAGATGTTAGAGCACTGTGCAGACTCTGCCTTCTTTCGTGTGCTCAGCTTTTCTTGTTCCCTTCAGGTCCTTTTTTTGTTTCCCCCTTCGTTTTCCGGATGAGATGCTGAGCAATGAGCATTGTAAAGGCTTTGCGTTGGAGAGTTCACATATGTATCACCGAAACGTTCATCTTGAATTATCTCCACAAGAATACAACTCAGAATATTTCTTTTTAATTTTCAATCTCAATTTCAATAGAAACTGCTAGGGGTGCTGCTGAATTCACCAAGGAATAGGAAATTCGACTCACAGTCAGCTGTTCCCTTCATGGTGTGTTTGGGGGGAAAAAAAACACATAGACTTTTTTATTTCATATAAGGCAGTTTTATGGCACTGTATGTTACATGCATTCTTCTGAACAAGAGCAGAATCAGGACATCAAGTTAAATCCGTGAATATCAATGTTATCATCAACAACAAAAAAACTTCTTTCATTAGCATTATGCAAAAATTTTCTTTAAAGTGGGTTTTTTCTATATGCTGAAATAAAAATGGTGGTAATTTTTTAAAAATGATATTGCAAGAAGCTTCAGAAGAAACAAATCAAAATTTTTCCTCCATGAAGAAACCCTGACCCAAAACTTATTTTCTCAACAGATAACAAAGAGTGATGCACTACAGGAAAAAAAAAATCACTGCCAGTCAAAGTACAGATATTTTTAGTGCAGTCTCTCACAGAAAAAGATTAAGTCAGGTTTCATTATGCAATATCACTTAAATACACTTACTTCAGGAAAGAGTGAAACTTTTATAGCTGCTTGACGTAATAAGACACTTCCATAAGGTTCAGCAGAACTCATTGATTGTACATAGATAATATTCCCTAAAAGCTACAAAATTCAAATGTCATTTAACTCTAGCTTTAATTAAAAATTGACAGCCCCAAATTTAATCATTTGGAAAAGTGAAGTACTGAAAACATTTATGTTTGTGATACAGTGATAGAATTTAAAACAAGAATGTCCAGGAAATACTGGCGTTACAGACCTTGACTTCCTTCCGAAACAGAATTAATCATTGATTTTGAGTGATCTGTACATTTATTAAAATAAAACAAAAAACCCAACCCAACCAACCAACCAACCAACCAACCACCAAAAAACCCCACCAAGAACCCCCCAAAAACCCCAGGAATAATTTCAAACCATATGCTTTTGTTCTACATATTTATTTTACATATTGAAGTTATCATTTCAGAATAACAGCTGAAAAAAGCCAGTTCAAAATCATGTAAGTCAACATTCCAACAGATCTCTTCCCAAAGTACCACATTCCAGCAAAACATTTCACTTTCAACAAAGGCACTTTCTCTAGATGATATTTGTAAAAGGAAAATATTTTCTTATCAGAGGAAAACAGGCTGTGAGAGGCCAGAAAATATTGAGTTCATCCAGCCACCTACCCCTTAATGGGATTGGCCACACTGTGTCACTTTAACTCTTGCTTTCCTCTAAGAAGTTTTCAGAAGAGGTTAAATAATCTATTCTAGTACTTCATCACCCTGACAGGAAATTTTTTCCTACTGTATGAACCAGATTTTTTTTCTCAATGAAGTTTAACTTTTTGTTTATGTGTTGCACCCATCATGAACACGGCACACCATTGTTTTCCAATCCTCCTTGCAGAATTATTTTCCCTATATTTAAGATCAAATATCTCAGTCTCTCACCTTACTTTGTTAAGCTTAAATAACTACAGTTTCTTTCACTCTTTCTTCAGAGGTCATATTATCTAGATGACACGATCCTTCTTATTTGAAATGTTTATACCATTTCTGTTATCATGGTATTATCATGTTTTTAACACCTTGGGCTATACTTCTAAAATACAGAGAGATCAGAATCACCATCACCTGATTTATAGGGTTTTATTGTTTTCCTGATTCTTTTTTTCTTTTTCCTTTTTTTTTTTTTTGAGCACAAACTTGAAGTTTCTTCTCAGAAAAAACAACTTGAACTTCAGTTGCCTCGAATAGAATTTCTTCACTGCTATATCCTCCAGCATGAGAATATTTATTATCAGCAGAAAGCTCTTTTTATGAAATATGCATTTGTATTTGAAATCAAAAATATGAATTTAAAACCAGAACCTATTCCTACTTAAGCCAGTGCTAAAAATTCCGTGGGAATTCAGTAGAAGGGGAAACAAACCCCTAAAGGGCAGCAGGGCTATATTTTGTTGCCTGCAATGGGGTCCGTACTCAAAGAGTTAGAGAAGAGTTTTGATTAAGTTAGGACATCAGTAACAGCATAAAACATTTCATTTTAATAACTGTAACATTAAAAAAAACACAAGACAAATTGCAGATACCATTTCTCCACGGAAAAGCAAAAATCACTGTGCCACACAAGAACAGGAAGTTCACTCCTTCACATGTAAATTTCATGGCATATACATTTTATAGAGACTCTTTCCCTACAGGTTATTCCAATCTCTCTTGGCTGCAATTCATCATTATATGTCTGTCCTCTTCCTCACTCCAATCCTCATCTATCTGAGTTTAATTAGTGGGGGGTTTCTCTCATGAGCTACTGGAAACCTTGAAACACCTGATGTTTTACTCACAGCCTTGACTGCAAAAGACAAGGAACATCAGATATATAAGACAGGAAAACCCAAGGTCTTAAAAGTAAAGTAAAAAGAATGGCTTAGGTCATGGTTATAAAGTAACAAGGTAAGATATCACAGCTTTTGGGAACATCTGAGTACTTTTTGGTTTTCAAATTAATTTTTTGAATTTGCAGTATTGAATGATGCATGATTTGAGGAAAAGGTTTGCTTATGCTTCTAGTTCCTATAAAGGCCCAAATGAAGTCCTGGTCCAGTAAAGGAGACAACAGCCTTGCCACCACTTTACACAAGCCCTGGATTTCTCTCTGGTGTGTTCTCCTGTGCACTGCTAGCCTGAGCTATCATTACACCTGCAGCCTGTTTTTGTACTTTCTGGGGTTTGATGGATTTATTGCCGGACACAATAGTACAGTGAAATACTCAGCAAGATGCATAGGATGAGACAATAAAGGAAAAACAAACTTTTGCTCCTCTGCACAAAGAACTTGTTTCTTACTTACTAGAGTGTTTCTTCTAAGTGACAAACAGGAAAGACTGGCAGACTCAAATTAGAGGTTAAGCAAAGGGTAGCTGAGAAGAACAAGAGACAACTACCTTAGTTTAAAAATAGAAATAGAATGAAGCCAGCAACCTGAGGGAATTGACATGTAGCAGATTATGAGGAAATTGGAAAGGTTCTTTTATTACAGTTAAAACACAGAAGAAATGAAAAAAAGTGCCTGCTTTACCAGGTTCCAGTTCTGCCTTCAGCCAAGCAGAAAAGCTCATAGTATCTAACCAATTAAGATTAAAATGAAACTTGAAGGCAAATAGAGATGGTGCATTCCCTGATATCCCTTTTTGTGCAGTGCAACAGATGGGATGTATTCCTTCCTCACAAGATGGCCTATTAAAAGGTTAATGTGCACCAAATTTTTAGAATGAAAGCAAGGCTAAACAGCTTTTCATGACAATTAACTTTAAAGGTTCGATTATTTTTCAGATTAGAGTCCCTGGTTCAACTTTTTCATTCGCAAGCCAATTCTGATTGAATATCGATATGAGAGGCGGAGAAAGCATTCCAAGCACTAGTGAGAGGGAAAAACAGGATGGGCCCAGCAACAGGAGAAGTGGGACTCTTCACCTGCAGTTAGAAGATTCTAAGGTGTGTTGGACTTGTTCACTTTATGGCTTGCATGTACTCATCTGTTCTGCTCTTGGTAAAGGCCTCTCAGATTTCACAGAAATAATTATAGTCATTGCAGTACAGCTCAGCAAACTTCTGAAATTGGTAATTTCTAGATATAGTCAAACAACATAATTCCTTCCTGTGGAAAATTACCTGATGAAAATCCTGAAGCTCTCGTTATCTGACAAAAATTTAAAATTTGAGGAAAGCAGACACCGTAGGTATGTGTTTAATGAAAACATAAGTTCCTACACGAAATTTCACAGAAAATATTTGGCAGACCCGAATAATTTCTTTCTTGCCTTATTTCCTTCCTGTGACCTATTACTGAGAAAGATGTAAGCAGGTAGAATCTGGAGTATTTAGGTTCCCTTAATCCACCTTGGTGTATTCAGGACAAGGCGTGGCACGTAGTTTTCAGTAGTTCACAGCTTCTACAAATAGAACCATACAATCACAGAATCATGGAAAGGTTTGGGTTGGAAGGGACCTTAAAGATCACCTCATCTCAACGCCCTTGCCATGGGCAGGGACAATTTGCACTAGACCAAGTTTCTCAATGCCCCATCCCACCTGGCCTTGAACTCTTACAGGAATGGGGCATAATATATAAATACATAGCAGCCAGAAAGTTTGGTTTTTTTTTCTTTTTGCTCATAGATTCCGGGTGCTTTCAGAAAAAGCCACTTCTTGTACTCCAAATTTAATAAATTTAATTTAGATATAGAAGCAACATACTTCAGAGCTGCTTTCAGGAAGGCCTTGACTGGAAGGGCTCAAGATGCAGTTATACGTTTTATATCTTTTCTCCTAATTAAAAAAAATCTTCAATATGAAAATAGTCCATCCACATGATTGAGGCTGGTTTCTGAGAAGGAATATGATGTCGATATCTGGTTTAAGAAATGTACTCTTATTCAATAATGATATTAATTTAAGGAAGATTGTCTAAACCTTCAAGGCAGTTCTTTTTTATACACCATTACTCAGTACAACTGAACAGGTGGCACCCTAAGAGCCAGTAATGGCCCATGTATAGCTACAAAGCCTAAGTGGCAATAATGCTACACAAAAAATGAAGTAAAACTGATAATTTGTTTAGGGGATAATGTCCAGTGTAAGTCCCCCAGCAGTTATCTTTTCCTTCACAGTGGAGTCCTAAATCAATTTCTAATGTATGAAATGCACAATCAGTTTAGTTTCTCCCAGTGCTGCTTTAATTGCTGTCATTCATGGGGGAAAAAACACAAAACAACACAAGCAACCAAGAAGAATCAGTATTAAAGGAAGAACAGACAGTCAGAATTCCCATCTGAAATGTGGATGGTGTTTAAGTCCAAAACCTGACTTGAATTTTACACCTAAAATCAAGAGCTAGCACTTTTCTGTACTCCTACTTCATGTATAGAGAGGAATGAATATAGACTAATCTAAATTGTAATTTCATAGGTTGTTTATACTGCATAAATAAGGTACAGCAGCTGTTTGAAAGGCAAATTGAACTAAAAGGTCTCTGGATTGAATCCTAAAGTATTTATATTCAGTTTTTCACATTGTGTTCTGTTTTCAAAACCATTGCTGAATTTGTTAAATCACTGGTGTGCTTGTTAAAGAAAATAATATTCCATGAATGCTGGCTACCCTTAAACTCTCTCCTTGAGTCTAAACGTTTGTAGCTCAATACAAAACCTTTGACATAGCTGTCTTTACTGAACCAAAACAAACTACAGTGTATTCTTGTTTAAACTCCATCAGCCATGATGATTATACCGTATCTGTAATGAAGCAAGGCCTCCCAATAACACTGCGAGGACACATTTCATAGTGTGTAATGGGTTTTACTGTATATATGATTTCACATGTCATTAGTCAGACTTTTCAAACGCGTTCCAAGTAGCTTATAGTAAAAACACTAACATGCTAGAACAAGATTATTAGCAAAATCAATATCATTGAATGGGCAATTTATTTTTTTTTTCTACTCGCTGCTGGTAACTACTCTAGTGAGACCAGAAGACCAGCTTTAAACTGAAAGAGGGTAAATTTAGCTTAGATATTAGGAAGAAATTCTTTCCTATCTGAGTGATTAGACACTGGCACAGATTTCCCAGAGAATCTGTGGTTGTCCCATCCCTGGAAGTGTTCAATGCCAGGCTGGATGGAGCTCTAAGCAATCTGGTCTAGTGGAAGGTGTCCCTGCCCATGGCATGGGATTGGAATGAGATGATCTTTAAGGTCCCTTTCCACCCAAACCATTCTATGATTCTATGAATCTAATTTTAATATATTGTAGTTGTGAACCAAAAAATCACAGATTTTTTTTCAGAAGCTATGTCAGGGCTTTATTGAAGTTTTATTCAAGTTTTTACTCTTCCATGTAACAACTTTCGCATAGAAATTTCTTATTCTTATTAGCCTCAGGACGATAGACTTTAAGCAAGGAAGATAATTAATTAAGCTTGTGCCAGATTCCTCTTATCCTACCTTCCTTCCACCCCATGACTTCCCTGGCTTCCTAGCGAATTCAAACAGACCAGACTTGTAGCTATCTTGTGAGCTGTTTGCTTTTTTTGATCTATTTCCTTCCCGCACCCTAAATTTCCCAATCCCAGTTGCTCAACAGCATTACGGCAACAGTAGACACAGCGTCCAATTCTTCTGCATCTCCTTCTTCTCTAGCTCCCCAGGAAAGACCTTGGAGTGGGAGTGATTGGAGTATCCAAAGTGTGAGGGTGATTTAACATCTTGTAAGGGTGTGAGGGTTCTATCCATCAGAGTATGAGTGAATATGAGGACTGGGGTCCCTTGGTAAAAGTAGAGAGAGGGTGTGCTCTGGAATAAGAACATAGAGTTGTCTGGGGGTGGATTTCTGCAACTTCTCATTCTCATTACAGAGAAAATATAGAAAGAAAATCAAACCAGGCGGACTTTTGGTCAGAATTTCCTGCCCTAAGGAAGTATTTCTAGTTAATATTTTCATCTGTCTGTCTTTGAAGAAAGCAGAGCTGAATTCTCGGAGGCTGTGAAGGTGGGAATTGGAGAAGGCAGGTAGGCAGGTGAGTAACACTTTCGGTGACAAGCAACTGGGTTAAGATGATTTAGGAGATCTGAGACGAGGAGAGAAACCAAAGCTGTGTTTATTCTTTTCGATAACCATTGTAATGCCACCAAGACCAGTGAAAATAAGTAAGGAATTTGACTGCCAGTGCTCACAGCTATTTATCTGATTATGTGTAATCCTTGTTAGAAATGATGACTTTAGAGTCTTGTGATAATTATCTATGAGCAACCATTCAGTTTTATGATTGTATGTGTGATATGATACAGTGATGATGGATTTTCCCCTTAGGGGACTGACACTCTGTTATTGAGCATTTGTTTATGAACATTCACTCTTTACAGGTGTAGATATGTCATTAAGTCCCTTAAATAATCTAATTATTTCCAGAAGCTCTGGAACTTAAATGTTTTTTCCTCCCTCTCCATTTGGATAGATATTAGTGATTAACTGCAGTAGTACAGGAAGGACATAAAAAGGGAGTCAGAAAAACTTTGACTGAAAAGGATGTTGGCATGGTTATATCCTTGTCTTGCAAGAATTTATGTTCTTGCTGAACTTCGTTCATATGAGCAATCCCATTTTTATGCTCACAGCCAAGAAACGAAATTAAAGTAATGTTTTATTATTTAAAAATTAAGGTATTTGAGTTGTTTTTAAAAGTTTTCTCCGTGTGTGAACAGAAAAATATCTAGGAGTAAAAGCTAAAAGCAGAGGGGAGGAGCATTTCATCTTTCCATCCACTTTATCTGGAGTAGTCAATTCAAAAATTGGAAAGTTTAAGAAAAAGGAAATAAGTTGTTTTTGCAGTTTTCCACAAGAATAATGGCGTGGACATCACTTGAGATAAAAACACTATCTCACCAAGCAAAAGTTTGAACAGCTTTTCTCTGAGATATAGACTTTTCCCTTTATCAGAATGATTACAAGAAGCAAAAGATATATTGGTTTGAGTTTGGACATTCCGTGGAAAAAAAAATCCTTATGATGTTATATAAAATTCATTTAATTTCAGACTTGTATTGCTCATTTAAACTTTGGGGGTCAGCATGGAAAGATGCTGCAAAATGGTTTATTTTTTCAGGAGTGGTCCTTGTTACTTAGGGTCAGCATTTGCTCTGCTCTGACCTCTGTCCTCTATTAATATGAACATAAATAAAACTTAATAACACGATTCAATTTATTCTGAAAAAAATCTACACCAGCAGCAGTGAGTTGCTCTCTGAGCCTCTTCTATTTCTTTCCAATGACTAGAGAGAAAATCCAGAAATGAACTGTGAACAGACAGGGTCTGCATGTGCTGATGGGCTCTTTGGATCTCGAGTGGTCAGATATTAATCAGAGTTCACACCTCTGTATTTGGAAGGACACAGGTCTTTTACTGGGCCTGTCCATGAGCCTGACACTTATAACACCAGGGCATTTGTCTTGACCCTCCTAAAATGTTCAATTTTTCTTGCCAGCACTAGAAATTTGTTGAGCTGTGTGATACTTGCTAAATGTCTTACTCTGCTTTTTAAGCTGTAGTATTAATAGCAGGCATCTTGCTCAGGTTCTATCCTTTTGCATGCTCTTTGTCTCTTTGATAGGATTAAAAGAATGAATAAAACCTGTCTGTCTTCCAGTTGCACACACAAATGGTCACTGCTTGACTCAATTTCTAAATTCTTTATGGCATTTGAAATGCCTGAGGTTATTTTACCTTTCCTGCAGCTCTTCATTATCTTTTTTTATTTGTCACCTCTGTGCCAATATATCAATATCCTAAGATGCCTCAAGTTGTTTTAATTTTAGTTTTCAGTTCTATACACTGAAACCAGGCAGACTGAGAGTGATATACTTATATATATGAGTGTAGATGTTGGCTCCTGGCTGTTTTGATTAAGTTTTCCTTATCACAGAATCACAGAATCATAGAATATCCTGAGTTGGCAGGAACCCACAGATTTCAGCACATGACGGCTGATCTACCCCTGCAGAACTGGAGGGGTTGCTGTATGCTGTCTGTGACATCCATATGGGATCAGCAGACAGAACACAAGACCTACAGGAAACTTGCATCACTCCAGCTGAGCTAAAACTCCACCTGCAGACAAATTTCTAAGTTCCAATCAAAATTTTTCGGGTGGAAGTATTTCAAGAAGACTCCCAAGAGAAGAAATTTTGGTGGAAAAACAATCTATTGGGTTTTATGGGACCCAACATAGTCCTGTCCAATATCTTCTAGGAGGCCGAATCTTACTAACACTTGGATGTTTGACACTAAGGAAATATCCAGTCATCTTGATGGCAGGAATCAAGGATCTTTTGAAAAATATATGGCCAGTCTTTAGTGCAATTCAGTTACTTGGACATGGGTGTCTATTTCCACCTAAGCCAAATACAAGCTCCCAAATATCCACCCCTGTGCTGTGGCAGCTGGATACCGGGTGGGACCCCATAGGGCTTCTCAAATGGAATTATGTGCCTGCACCCAGGAAAAGGGATCACCTCCTCTAAGTCTTCAGGCAAATAAAATTAACAGTGGAAGAATTTAGAGACAGGAGAATTTTTAATTCATTCTGTTTACCACTTATAATTTAAATATAGCTTAACAAGGCAAACAAAAGAGAGTGCCTCTCCCCCATTATCTTTTTATATTCTGGGAAAAAAAGACAATGCACAAAAAGTGTCTAAAATTGAGCAGCTTATGGTTATGTTGCTATAGTTACAGGATGATCAGAGGCTTTGCTAAGCCAGAAAAAGAAATGAGCAGTTTCAAATAGTTTTGCACCTAGTCTCTGCAGATAGTGCTATGTTTCCAAGTACACAGTTTTGATCTGCTTCGCATTGGTGAAAAGCAAAGAAGCCATTTGTCTCCCAAAATTTCTCATGAATAAAAAAACCCTTTGCATTTTGCATCTGAGAAATTCCATGTGTATTTCAAATAGGAAAAACAGTTTCTATTAATAGACATGGTCAGAAAATGTTTGTGGTTTTTTTCCTCAGAATATTTCCTTTTATCCATTTTTCTTTACAAAATGAAGCACCTAACTTTTTGCGCTAAAAATAAAAAAAACTTCTGCTTTCAAACAAAAAATCTGTTATCTGTATATGTAAATCTATAATATCCTTCAATTAAATACTCAGATTACAGAAGAATAAATATACCCGTGCGAAATGGTCAGTTCAAGACCAAAAAACACCACTATATTTGTTCCTGCAAAAAAAATCATTAAAATATTAACACTCTTCCTTTTGAAAAATAATTTCACTATAGGTTGTGGGTAAAAGTGCTCTCTTAGAGATGCCATTGCTAGAGATTACAACAGAGCTTGGGAAGTTCTGCTGGTAATCTCTACATAAAAAGCAGAATTTGCACCAGTCTGTCCCTTTTTATAAAAATTTTGAAGTTTGCTTTTCCATTATGTTTTGTTGAATGAATGAAAAGCTTTTGTACCAGAATGTGATCACTACAGAAGACCAAACATTAGCAAATAATTTTCCTGATTTTCCCAGCCCCTCTTCAGTGAATTTTCATTAAGGAAACGGAGAACCTGCTTTTCCTAAACTTATCCATCTTTCATTGTATATTGGAGAGTGTGGTGCAAATCTTCTATTATTTCTCCTTAATTTATTCTGTTGTAAGTTCTACCACCCTCTAAAGAGACTCCACCGTAAATTAAAATCTGCGCGCTTTTATAAAAATGGCTGCTTCATACTGAAATCAGTGAGGTGGCGAAGGGAGTCCATGCAGGCTTCAAAGAGCTTTGTTTTAAAGTGAAGAAAAGACTTGAGCTTAAATCAAGGAGATTAGCTACAGCTCATCTGTCAGGACCTGACCATTTAAAGCAGCCCAGAAGGGGCATGAAGGATGATTTTGATGCAGTTCACTAGCCTTTTCCACATATGTCTTGTGGCCTTGTAGGGCTTCTGCAGGCTGATGTTTTGAGCAGGGGGCTGGACCCAATGGCCTCCAGAGATCCCCTCTATTCAAATTATTCTGTGATGCATCCTGCCTCTCAGATATTCCAGATCTTGTGGGCCAGCACGAATCCGAATTCTTCCCTCTCTCTGAAGTTTTACTGACCTGTCCTACCTGCCAGTGGTGGGACTTGTAGGAAATCAGCGACCATCTGAATCAGAACCAACTACATTTGAGAGAGCTGAACTGTGCTTCAGATTTTCATTGACTTAAAAGAATCACATTCTCACACAGAGTCCTTAGGCCCATTAATCATTTGTGAGAACTTAATTTATATGCATCTGCCTGTAGATATCTCATCTGTAGACTGAAACACACAGTTATAGTTTCAATGCCAGTAAGAAGTTAACTACTTGATCTTTCTTTAAAAGTTCATAAAGATCTAAGATAAGATTCATTTTAACTCAGTGTAGACATCTGAAGTAGTTCAGAAGAATCATTCCCTGGAAGTGATTCTGTTACTCTCATAGGATACCTGGTTTCATTTGAGAAATCTTAGGGAAAACTATGGGGTCTCCTGATTCTTCTCCAGAAGGCCACTGCTTCCCAGTGGGTCCAGTGTCAGATTTACTGGCCTTAGATGCCCTGGGGGGTCATAACTGCATTTAGTAAAATTTGTTGTGTGAATACAGGTCACTTCCTCTCACAAGTTAGGAGTCCTACAAGACAAAGTACAGACATGCAAAATCAGGGCAAGACATGTTCAATTTTAGCCCCCTGCATATACCAAAATACTAAAGACAGGGACAGAGACCAAAAGGAGAAGAGTAGCTGATGAGTTTTCAAAGAAAGTGCACAACTGTTTGCTGGTGTGATAACCACTTACCCCACAGAGTTTCTAAAGACTTTTGAATGGAAAACTGATGCTATTCATTATGTATGCATTGCAGATTTACCATTAGCCCAGTAATTTTTCTAGCATTGAAAAATATCTCCAAGGTAATTCATGTTTTAAAGGAGCTACAAGAAACTCTGCAAGAGTCATCAAGGCGATAATGTGGCTTTGAGGTGGGAGAAGAGAAATACCTGTCTTCTTATGGATAGAGGTTACTTGCTCCATGTAACTTAGATGTTTCAAGATATCTGTACTGATCTCTTAGCACAAAGAGAGTTAACTGCAATATTTGCAAAAATGTGATTTTGCCACACAAATGTTTTTCTCCATGAAAACCAATTCAATTTCTTTTGTGTAAGTTTCCTTTTTTATTAAATTGAGAAAAAAATAGAGGTGAGACAGAACTACATAGGGTTACACATTGCCACAGCTAAATCAGTTTGTACAGGACTGGGTTATAGTTATGGTAGTTCTTCTGAAGATAACTACTCAATTTAATAAAAGATATGAAAACACCATAATAATAATTTTGAAATAATAGACGTGTGTGTGTCATCCAAAATAATGCCAAAATTGTTCTGTTGGGCTATAATTTCTTAGCAGCAGTTCTCCCATTTTGCAAACCTGCTATTTATAAGTGAATTAAACAGCATCATCAGATGGCTTAACTGACTCTGAAATTGTAGTATGAGGAAAAAAGTGGGAGTGAAGTGTCAGACCATCAATTGAAACATTACTCTAGCAATGTCCAAGGTGATCAGAGAACAAATAAAAGCCCTTACTCCCACCCGAAACTACCAATTAGGGAAGAACCACTCATCCATTATCATGAGCAAATTAGACTAGAAAACTCCACTAGAGATTATTTGAAATTGGATTTTGTTTGTTTGTTCTGGCTGGTGCAAGTTATTACATTGACAGAGTTATTTTTTCCTTCCTCAGTTCTTCTCCTTCTTCTTAAGTGAACTCCAAAATGCTGGAGTAAAAAGAGATGGAGTCATAAAGGTGTTTAGTCTCCTGATTCTAGTTAGGTTTTTAGATCCCAAAGACATCTAATGTCCCATAAAATCCACCCCCAAAAGCTCATGTTTCCTGATAGTTCTGCATAATGTTAATTATTGTGGAGAAGAACAGTCCAAGCCCAAAAACTAGATGCATCAAAAATGAGAAATGAGCATTGTTACTGATGGTCTGAGTGAGACCACACTTTGTAATTAAGAGCAGATAGCAATAATGACACAACATGTGCTCTATGGGCGTATTTTAAATTTATTTCAGATAAATTATACAAGTACAAGAATCAGGTTCTGGTTCAATAACCTACCCACTGGTACTCTGGGCCATCCAAAACACATTAAGGTATGTCCAGCTCAACTGCCTCCCCTCATGCTCTCCTAATTTTGCTAGAAGTTACTCAGGCCTGCCCATGCTTTTGTTAAAACAAACATTAAAAGTAAAGCAAAACACCACAAAACCCCAATGTACGTTCCTGAAATATTGTGAGCCGACTCTGCTCTGTTATACAGTATATTGACAAAATAACTCTGTTGGATTCTCTAACAAAATGTACCCTCACCAGCATAAAATTGACAGGCTAAGATACATTTATGGCAACTAATACTATAAAATCTGGACACTTCACATGCTTTATGATATCCCACAGAGGCAAAGATGGAAGAGTTATTTGACAACTGGGAGTAAGAGGCGCAGAAAGGCAAAATGACTTATCTGGGATAACATAAAACATCTGTGACAGAGAAAGAAGCTAAACCTGTATCCCCTCATTTCCAGGCCTATACTCCAACCACTAGATAATCCTTCCTGCTCCAAGTCTGAAATCTTGGAGCTCTCATTGATTTTGCTTATTATTTAAAGGAATATTTTCAGAAATGCACAGTTTAGATGTTGGCTGAAGTGTCTATCCACCGAAATGAAAGAAAAAAGTGCAAGCCCCCAGCATGTAGAGATGAATGGGCTTGCTCCTCCCCATCTGCTGGACTTTTCATGCCCCTTTGCTGAAATTCATCACCTTCCTGCTGACCCATTTTTATAGCTTATTAAAAAGGTAACACAATCGTCTCATCTGTCAACCACACCTTCCTGGTTTATACCATCTGCAAGCTGGCTGAGGATTCACTCTTGCCCATCATCCAGGTCAGAAATGAAGGTAAGCATTGGCCTAAATAATGAAGTCAGGAGCACATCACCAGTGACTAATCTTCCTTTCACTTCAGTTCTCATGTTATTTTTTTTTAAATCCATCCATCTAAAATGTAGTTGTTTTATCAGGGAAGTGGTCCAAGTTTCCTATGAAGCCCTAAGAGAGGCAGGCAAAGATTTGTGTCATACTAAAAGACAGGCCTCTGCCCTGTCCTATTTCTTTTCATTGACTGTATCTGAAGCCTTGATTACTATGGTTAGACAGCTGGATTTTAGAAAATACTGCTGGGTTAGATGAATGTCACCCTTCTTTAAAGAATTAAATTGAGCTATCACTAGAAGAATACATTGAGAAGGGTCCACATCAAAATACTTCAGGAGCCAAGCACTCATCAGCGTTTAACTCTGATTTGAAATGTGCCATAATCAGCGTCCACTCTGACTGGATTTCCACATGGAGTTTGGAAAGGCTTCCTAACAAAACTTATGATGAAATGAACTCATTTTTCTGAAAATTTTAAGGGAAAAAAAACCCCAAAAAAACCCCAACTCCCCAAAAAAACTTCATTTTGAAAAAGTCACAATCTCCTTAGAAAATGCATCTCAATGTATTCTGCTTGGTAAGTCAGTATTTTCTGCAGGAGATGCATAGTGACTGCTTGTGTTGGTTTTGGGCATCAGGGGGGCTGCAGAGATGGCTCCTGTGAGGAGGCTGCTGGAAGC
>VXBT01000728.1:1251503-1303188 GCA_013400235.1 Oriolus oriolus
GGGGATGCAGAGATCCACCCGCAGCCCGGGGGGGAGGTGCCCGTGCTGGAGCGGGTGGATGCCTGGAGGAGGCCGTGATCCAGTGGGAGACCCGGTGGAGAGAGAGGGCCCTGCTCCCAGGCTGGAGCAGCCTGTCCTTGCAGGACTGCACCCCGTGGGAAGAGACCCACGTCGCAGCAGTTTTGGGAGGGCTGTGTGCCCGTGGGAGGGACTCACGCTGCAGCAGGTGCGGTTCGGCTGCTGCTCGTGAGAGTGGACCCACGGCGGGACGTTCACGGAGAACTGTCTCACATGGGAGGGACCCCACGGCCTCAGAGTGAAGGATTCTTCTCCCGGAGCAGTGGAAGGAAATCTCGGTGATGAACTGACCAAACCCCGCTGCCCTACCTCCCTGTGTTGTTGGTGGGAAGGAGGGAGGGGCTGAGTGGTGGAAGGTGTTCTGAGGGCTTATTTTACTAATCATTACCCTCCTCTGATTCTGTTAGTAATAAATTCACTTCGCAGCTTGAGCCTGTTTTGCCCTTGAAGTGTTTCTCCTGGTCCTTATCTCAACTAATGAAGCCTTCGTTGACTTTTTTTTCCTTCTCCCTCCTCTGCCCAGCTGTGGCAGGGGAGTGGGCAAGTGGCTCTGGTGGGTGCCTGGAGCTTGGCCGGTGTCAAACCACGACGCTGCTCCAGGTATGTTGCTCCTTGGCTGTGCACTGGCTATATCACAAGTCAAGAATTCACATTGCAAAACTGACTTAATTCCTGTGAACTCTCCCACCACAGTTGCTAATAAGTATTGTGACCAGCAGCTCAAACAAAGGACCATCAGTTTGTTTGAAACACACTGCTTGAGACATGGCAGCAGAAGGGGAAAGTACAGCAAAACCCACGTGCACCTTGCACTATGCACAGTTTCATCTCTAAATAAACAAACCAAAAATAAAACAAAATTAAAAACAAAGTCCAACCAGAATGGAATTTGTGAACATCCCAAAGAAATACGCTGTAGAAAGTTGGATATATTTGAGATAAACAGCATATGGGATTCTCAGGTGGTGTGAAAGATAAAAATGTGAATTTAGAAATGCAAGGAGTTTTGTAACTGGAGGAAAAGTGTTACTGTTGGAATTCAGCAACAGATAGTCCAAAAGCCTGTTTGCAGCTTTTGGGAGCACAGCTGCTTTACAACTTCTCATACTGTTTCAGGAGAAATCTAGAAACTTTTCTTTGTCTTTAAAATAAATTCAAGCTTCTGCTGGTCAGAAAAGCTGTAAATATCCCTAGCTGTGCACGGTTAAAGCACTGGTGAGGACTATATTGTTTCCATGCAAAAAATAGAATTATATTGGGCTACCTTCATTTGAAATCTTCTTAGTACAAAACTACAGAAGAGAAAAGTTGAAGAGTACTTTAAGAGACCTATTTTGTGGTTATATCTGAAATTTTCTTATTTTTCTCAACTGGAAGGTCTTGGAGGTTTAAAAGTGTGGTATAAAGAAAACCCAGCCATATGAGTTTCACAGTTGGAACTCAGTTTTGTTTCTAGTTTTAAATCTCTTGTGCTGCCAAACTGCATAGGTAAAGTCCATGGTAACCTTACACAGTGTTTAGGAATTTCAGTTTCATTTTTGGAACTGTGTGTATCCTGATGCTTTCTGGCTATCTTCCCCTATATTTTATTTCATCATGGTCAGATGGAGAAGAAAATTTGATCTCAGAGAGTTAACTATGAACAGAATTACACTAAGGACTAAACTCACCTGAATGTCCCTTCCTTGGGAAGAGCAAAAATCTGAATTTTTTTTTAATTGCATAAATAAATCTAATATTTCTTTGCTCTGAAAAAAGCCATAACAAAATAATAAGGTAATAGATTCTTATGATTGCTTAATAAGAGCAGAGCATCATGTTCAGAGATAAAGAAAGAAGAAAAGGAGAAAAGAATCTGGTTGGTTGTTGTTTCTTTTTTCTAATTTTTTGCCCAGCTCAGGAAGTCTGCTGTTGGGAGCACATGACTTCAGCTCACCCTCATAATTATAAAGAATAACCAGGTGTAGGAGAACAATTAAGAGTCTTGACGAAAGTTCAAGGAAAGATCAGAAAGAAAATGAGACGGGAAGAAAAGCTTTAGTTTTTTTGTTGTTGTTGTTGTGTTTTGCCTCATCTAATTTTGGATTTTTCTTCAGGTAACTAAAATAACCAGCAGGCTTTTGAGGCCCTTTGTGAAGACGGAGGGGTGTGGGTGACATTTCCAGCTTAGATAGTGAGTTGGAACCACTACACAGTGATAGAGGAGAAATGGGCATTTTAGGGCCTGATTCCCCTGTTCAGATCAGAAGAATGAGATAGATAATGCTCTAGAAATAGGAATTTTTTTTCTTATTGGCTGTAAAAGAAATCCAGATATTTAACTCAGAAAAAAGGTTGCAGACTTTCATGTTGAGGCACAAAGAATCTCAAAGGTGTTTACGCAGTTGGGATGCTGGGGCAGTGGTGGCCTAACTGAGGTCTGTGAGTTCTGTTACTCTGAAAGATGAGGAACAGGAGGGCTATGCCTGTGGAAGAAAAGGACTAGTAAAAAAAATATATAAGCCTGAAGCCTCCTATATGCAAGGAAACTGAAGATAAGGTAAATGTAAAGTGGGGATGGTTCAGACAAGGAGAAGAGGTGGTATTGTCACTATGTAGAAAGGTTTACACATAAATACATATTTTTCAACGTTTCTGTTATCATGGTGGTCCACATTTCAAAGAGGGAAAACAAAAACACTGCTTCAGAGTTCCAGCATTAGGTAAGGTAAAAATATGGACAGAATATCTGGTGTCCAAGAACTAAAAAAACTTGATAACTCTCAAGTGTCTTTGAGGAAAAACAAATACGCAAAAGAAAACCACAAAGGATTCGTTTGTGTGTGTGTGCTAATGTTTAACAGATGCTGGTACTTACAGGAGTGTTATGAGAATTAATTAATGACTGCTGGTAAAAGTAAGCCAAGGAAGCAGGTTTTTTCCATATGATGAACATATTGGGAAAGAGGCAATTTTCCCTTTGTTAACTTTACAGCAGATAAGTGAAACACATTCTTGGTCATGAAGACAAGTAAAAGGCTTTTAAATATATTCACAATAAAATCTGAAAGTAATTTAGTCATAATTCATGAGTGATATAATATCCTGAGTTTGAAGGGACACACAGGGATCATCAAAGCCCAGCTCCTGGCCCTGTACAAGGCAGCTCCAAGAAACAACAGAATGAAATTATCCCATGTATTTGTAAAGCATCTGTTGTTTAATACCACCGTTTCTTCATGTCTGAGAGCAGTGAGGATCTTCTGTTCTGTGCCTGGAGCCCCTCTGTCTCAAAGAGGTCTTGTACTTAGTGGGAGTCACTTTGTTCTACCATCATATGAAGCATAATTGGCAACGGGTCTAAATTCATTGTTTTGATAATTAGAAAATTTGGAAATATAAAACTCGCCTGAACCAAGAAAATTCAGCCATGAGACAGAGGCAGTTTAAGGTTGTTGTGCACATTCTAATATGTGTTGTGTTTGCACATACTCCCTATTTTGGCCATCCATGAGCTTTAGCCCTGCTGTCGATAACAGGAATAATAGTGACATTTTTACAACTCTCCTTGTAACTTTCTGTCTACTCTAAAGTCAGAGTGACACGGTATAAAGAGGCATCAATAATACTAATTCTGTGTTTATTCAGCACATAATACCTGTTTCCCATTCTTTTTCTGAATCACAGAATCATTAAGGCTGGAAGAGACCTCTAAGAGAATTGATCATCAAGTTCAGCCATTAACCCAAACCCAACACTAAGCCATGCCCCCAGGTGTCACATCTATGCATTTTTTGAACACTTCCAGGGATAGTGGTTCCATCACTCCCCTGGTCAGCCTTTTACAATGTTTGACAACCCCTTCAATAAATAAATTTTCCCTCATATCCAATCTAAATCTCTCCTGGTGCAACTTGAGGCTGTTTGCTCTTGTCCTGCCATTTGTTACCTGGTACAAAGCTGACCCTCACTTGGCCACATCCACCTGTCAGGGAGCTGTAAAGAGCCAGAAGGTCCCCCCTGAGCCTCCTTTTCTCCTGGCTGAGCCACCCCAGCTCCTTCAGCTGCTCCTGGTGTTTCAGACCCTTCCCCAGCTCTGTTGCCCTTCTCTGGACACACTCCAGCCCCTCAATATCTGTCTTGTGGGGAGAGGCCCAGTTCCAGACCCCTGTGGAAACCAAATGATCAAGAAGCAGCACCCTTGATGTTTGCACCCAGGCAGAAACTGCACCAGTTTGCAGCGGAGTAAACTGGGGTGGACACCGATGCTTTGGACCCAATCCAAATTCGAAAAGTCTGTTTTGTGGAGCAATTAGCACTAAATATATTTGCTGAATAAATGAATGTTTGGGCTCCGGAGAACAATTTCTATAATTGCTTCTGAACATCCTCCACTTCCCTTTTTTATTCCCTTGGCAATTCAATGTGAAGTTTCATGGATGATGTGCTGAACTAAGAGAAGGAATAAGTGATGGAATTTAGTCAAAGCATTTCCTAATTGCTGGGATTGCAGAGAGGTTTCTTTTGCCATGGAATGTGATATATTTATAAATACATAAAATTATTTTTCCCAGTAGTGTTATTGCATGACCTTTTAACCCTCTTTGCACAGGGTAAATATTCTTTTTACTATTAATGAATAACAAGAGTTGCTAAAGTCTTCCATGCAGTGACTTCTAATTCTCTTGCTGGCAAGAAAGTCTCCTCAGGAAACCCTCCTTTGTTTAGATGCATGTAACACTTTGACCCTTCTTTCTGTCTTTAGGTCCCTAACAGCACCATTAGAAGTGGTTCAAAATCACACTTTGATTCCATTTAAAATCAAAAGGACTGCAAAGGTTTGTGATGAATGGTCATTGTCACACATACATTGTAATAAGAAAAAAATATACAAGAATCAAAGAAAATAGAGCAAAAAGAAAGATCTAGTGTAAGTCTTGTTAATTCCTTAGTTCAAATGGAAGTTTAATGTCTTCTGTCATTTCTCGCATTCTGTTTTTCTGAACAAATTTTTAAAGCAACCTGCAGCTGAGATTCCACATCTATTGAAATAATAACTTATTTCAGTATTAGCCTTTCTAAAGATGAGGTTATTTCTTCACATTTAACCTGAACCACATTTAACCTTCTTATCTTATTGCAAACTTTGTCCTTTTTGTGGTATCTATAATGGAGTACCCATTAAAAATCAAAATGAAAAAGATTGTATTCTCTTTCCCTTTTCAGTATTCTCTTTCCCTTTTCATCAGTCTTTCATACATCCATATGTATATATCTGCTACACATATTCTGTTTCTTCAGTCTTTCCTCATAGGTTCTGTTTCCTAGATTGATAATTCTTTGGGTTTTTTTTTTTTAATCTGAATAGCTCCAATAGATTTCCTTTTTAAGGTTTAATGTTCCAGAGTGTACATAATATTCCATCTGACAAATCATGAGAACATTATTTCCCTTTTATATTTAAAAAAAATAACTATAATTGGTGATTTAGTTAAGCAAAAATCCAAACATTAAAAAAACAATCCATTTTGATGAGACTGAAAAGAAATGTTTCAGCTTTTTGCCTAAGCATCATATTTTTGAAGGTGGATTTTTTGGAAGATTGTGGGGATTTTGGCAACTCAGCACTTTGTCTCGTAAGGAAAAATTAAGTCAGAAAATTTACAGTGGCTCTGAGCAATTTCAGGAACTCAAGAAATGAATTGACTAAATATAAAGAGGAAAAGGGCATAAGTCTCCTGAGAATGACCACAAAGGAAATTGAACCCTGAAGGGACATTTTGTTGCCTCCATGGTGTACATTCTGATTTTAGTATTGGGTTTGTGTTTCCAGGAACAGAGTTCAGCAGCTGAGTTGCTGGGCAGCAATTTGGAACACTGAAAGAAACGTTTCTCATTGCAGTTTTCCCATCTCCACTGGGCTTATTCTCATTTTGCATCCCCACTTTCATATGAAAACATTACAATTTACAGCAATTTACTATTATTTCCTGTCATATTCTGAACTTACTTTTTCATATTTCCTTCTGTCTTACAAGGGTGCACTTCTATTTAGCTAAAAGCACAAGTGAAGGGCCTTAATAACAATTAAGTTCCTTGAACATAGAGACAAATGTGGTGCCAGCCCCGAAGAGTTTACAATACAGTCAATACACCAGTCAATACTATTTTCAGTTGAGCAGATGTGCTCTAATAGCAATGTTACATGTGATAAAACTTGCCCAAGGACAAAAAAAAAAGAAAACAAAAAGAAAAAAATCACAGAGGGCTTTGCATTTTGAGCTGTCCATATAATTGATTTTTCCTTCCATTAGTCAGCCAGCTGAATATTTCCTTTAACCTCTGCTACTGTTGTGTCTTGCATTGTTCTTTAAGGAAAATATTTCTGCACAAGGTTTGCACACAATAAATGCAGAAAAGTTGAATATTTGTTAGCCTGCAGACTCCAGTAGAATGTTTAGAAACGAAGGAGAATGTTAAATCTGTGACAATGCTGAGTTCCTGCTCCAGTGAAAGGACTATTCCTGAGTTTGTAATTGTCAATGAAGCAATTAGTAACTTGTTTTTTTTTTTCGGTAAAGTTCTTCTAAACAGTGAAATCTGTGCCCAGAATAAAAATAAAGAGCCAGGTAACCAGGGACGTGGAGAAAGTACAAGGATGCAGAACATCACTCCTATATAGGATGCTGCTTCTTTATAGCCTTCCTCCCTATATTACTCAGAAAAAGCTCTTTAGAGGGTGCAGACTGTGTTTAAGTAGCACCTGTGGAGGCCTAATCTTTCAGTAAATAGCTGTCACTATGATATTATGTTTGAAAATGGAGTAGGGTGCTCAGGTTAGGGGTTGGATAAAGCAGACACAGAAGTAAAAAGAAGGGGAGAAAGAAGATTTTCCCCAGAATAAGGAAAAAATGCCTTTTGGATCAATGCACAGTGCTGTATTTGATGTAAAACTACTTGCGTAGGTGTGTTTGAGTTCTTATCTCCCTTTCTCCATAAGTTTTATTCAATATAAATGTATTTCTATCCCATATACGTGCATTCCTTCCTTTCTCATTTGCAACCATATCCAGATTCTAACTGCACAGGTAGGTGATTTCAGTCATCTTAAACTTCATTTTCCACTGAAATTCCTATTAATTGAAAAGAAAACCTTTTTAATTTAAATAATGAATCATAATAATCAACTCTGTCTTTCTTAACTGCCATCCTCAGGGCCTCAGAGACTTGACCTCAGGTTCATGGGGCCCATGGTCTTGGTGGGCTTGAAAAGGGATGCAAGAGAAACTGGTCCGTGGGAATGTCCCCCACACCTCCTGCACAGAGAAATATGAGAAGTGGGTTTAACTCCTTGTGCCAGTGGACGTCTCTTGCCTAAAGGCTTCTTCAGTGTACAAAGGCTACAAAATCTGAGCTTTCACTTAATCCTCTTCACCTTAATTTAATTAAGCCACCCTTAATTTCCAAGGACTACTCCTCTGAATAGCACATCCATGCCCAAAGGTGTGGTTAAATCCTTGTGTGAGTCTGCAGTCAGTCTCTGCCTGCAGTGACACAAAAAAGTAATTCAGATTCACTAAAATCCATTAATTTTACACTTCCTATTGATCTTTTTGATTATTTTTCCTTTCAGTTAAAAGAAAAGAGCTTGTCAAAGTGCCAGAAGATTCTTTGTTTCTGGAGTGCAAAAGAGCTTTCTAGAATATAGGGCAGACTGACAGTTATCATTTCTTTTCCCTGCAGACAGAACTGGTGATATTTCCCAGCATTTCTTGGTGCTAGAGTGCTAAGGAAAAAAAAATATCACAGCTGACTCCTCATAGCGACAAAAAGGCGTAAGATTTAAGGAAGTTCTGGTAATTTAAGTGGTGAACAGAGCAAACTGACAGGTTATCTTCAGAGAGCCAGCAAGGTGCATCGATATGATGAAGGAGTTTAACTGGCTTCAGTGTTTGAATGCAGGATGATCAGCAAATGAAGGGAATGAGACCTGGAATTCATTGCAACCTGCCTTATCTAGATGTCACAGTGGAAAATAATAACAGATTTGTTGCTTTTTTGCTGACTGCTCACTGACAATTATTAAGCACCGCTACTAGGCTGATTTCTGGCCTTGACCTCTTTTTAATAAATTGAGATCTTTGCAGCACATCACCTTTTAGCGCAGTTCTGTTCTGAAACATGCTGTATCACCTGCCACTGGAGATTAGTTCTACTAAAAGGGAATTTATCTGTCCGTTTGTGCTACCACCTGTAGCTTTTGACACTGGGTTCTAGCACAGGGAACGTGAAAACATCAGTCAGATTTCCTTTTTCCTGTTTTGGATATATATTCCTATTAAAGCCGTATTCTGCCATTCTGAAAAAAAAAATCAAATAGGACAAAGGGGAATGGTTTTAAACTGAAAGAATTTAGATTCTGTTTTAGATTACATACTAGGAAAATATGCTTTACTGTGCGGGTGGTGAGGCATAGGAACAGATTGCCCAGAGAAGCTGTGGCTGCCCCATCTCTGGAAGTGTCCAAGGCCAGGTTAGATGGGGCTTGGAAAAACCTGGGATAGTGGAAGGTGTCCCTGCCTATGGCAGGGGGTTGGAACAAGAGGATCTTTAAGGTTCCTTCCAATCCAAACCTTTCTAGGATTCTATGACTGCAGTTCTTAGTTTTCTGTGTGATCCTCTTCAGATTAACATCAGTTAATTCTGAATTAACTCACGTTTATTGTGCAGAATGCGGAGTATTGCAGAACATCTACTTTCACTCCCCATCTGGTAACTAATGTACATTTGTATTTTGTCAGCTGAATACCTGAGGACCATTTCACAGTGGGAATGAACGTACATTGCAAATAACTCCTGGTCATGGCCCAGGTTTTACACAGAAGCCATTGGATTGCATTTTCTCCCTGCTGTTCCTCCTAATTTCACCCAGACGTGAGAGACTCCAAGGTTCATCCTAAAAGGCTGAGACATTTAAATTAACACATCTCATCTTTCATAGAATTTCCTAACCAAAAGACCCTGTGTGGGCTGTCTGACAGCTGCTGGCTCTGAGGTACAATCAGTACAGTTTCCACACCAGGTTTCATCTGCAGACTGGCGGAGGTTTGTGCCCTTGGAGAGAGCTATCTCTGCCTGTGCTGCTCAAACTGATGAGTTTCCTGGATCTTCACTGCAAAGCCAGAAGTTGCACTGGTACTATCTCAAAGCTCTAGACTGAATGTGAAAGTGTGAGAAATTCATCCTGACCAGAGCAGAAATTCAGGGGAAAGTCAGTTTGCATGTGAGTGGTAAATCTGGCCACATGGAGAATCAGCAGATATGTAGAATGTGTGCTGCAGGACTTTACTCTGCATGCTCAGTACCATCACCTGTGGTACAGGATAAGCAAGAGTCAAATGGGATGGACCTTCAGAAAAGTTCAGAGCTTCTGCAGCCTGTTCATGGTTTACCCCAGAAAAAGGTAGAAGGAGATGCCTGTGATCCGGGTTCCTTTTCCTGCTGGGCTGTCTCCAGTCTGTCCAACAGAATTTAAACACCCATAGCCCATGATAAAACTTTCTCAGGAGAGAATTCAGCAGACTTTGATGGGGTAAAGCTGTGGCTACGTTAGCAGGGGTTCAGAGATGCAACAACACAGAGATTTAGCAAGAGAATGAATTATTTATTAATTTACAATACCATTTATATATCCTAGTTCCATAAACCCATTGGACAGTGTCCACACTTGTCCTGGGGTGGCTGGCTAAAGCCCTAGACACCCACTTCAGACTATTTATCCAACGTACTAAAAAACAGAACTTGGCAAAAACACCAGATGTGAAAGTTATTTACAAAACCTATGTTTACATAACTTGCGTGGTAAAGGAAAAATTCTCACAGAATTAAGGCAAGAAGCTGAGAAATTCTCCTACTAGCAGCATTCCAGTATCCACATAAAGCAAACAGCAGCACAGGCAGACATCAGCAAGGTGCAGTGTTTGCCGCAATCCATAGGTAGCCTTATTTTAGTGTAAGACGTGTCCCTCTTGGGAGCGTATATCTTTTCTATGGATGGACCAAAATGAGCTCACTGATCTTATAGATGTTTTCAATTTCAAAAAATTACGATTCTGTAATAACACTGGCAGCACTTACTGCCAACAAGATACTGCATCTCAGAACAGTCTTTATCATTCAGCACTGAACAGAAGGGAGGAAAAATACACTGGAATAAAGAAAGTCACCATATTTGTGTTGCTGTGTGTGTTAAGCTTTGCAATCATAACTATGATGGATACAAATTAGTGGTCTTTGCTTAATATTTGTTATTATTTTTTCTGCCTGTGAAGAGCAGAAATGAGTGGTTAAATAGATCTTGCTCGAAAGGATGCCCAGTTGCTCTGGAGCTTCCTTTAAGCACTACTTTATTCTTTGCAAAATCCTGTTTTGGGTAATTTTCCCTCAGTAACAGCACAGCAGTGAATCATAAAAGAATGAAGAAGTGACAGCTGATGCAGTGCTGAAGTTGAACCTTGATTTCCAGCTAAAGTTCCATTTTAGATACTAGTCTCCATCAAGAAGCTCTGTTGTTGACTTTTAGGCAATTTGTTTCATATCTCTCTGCTCTTTTTCCTCTATGTTGGTCAGGCTTGAATTTTCAGCAGTTTATCAACACGTCTCACTGGACTCTGGTGGGAGAATCTGTGCAATACTGGCAGGACACCAATAAATAAGTGTGTGCTAAACCAGAGCCTTGTTATCCTTTTCAGTGTTGATCTGAACAGTGGGTTTAACTGTTGAAAGGGAAAAATGCAGAGGTTATGAATCCTGGGGAAACAACAGTGGAAGGTTGCATTAAAAATTTGGAGAAACAGTTTGAATCTTGGTTCATGGGGAGTTTCAACACTAATAAAAACCAGTGTAAGTTGCTACACTTCTGTGTAGGAAATCAAATTCATATAACATAGAAGGCAATTGCTAGATAGTAGCATGAAAAAACAACACGGAAGTTGAAATTTTTCTAGGACGAGGGTAAATGGTGTAACCCTGAAGCAGAAAAGGGCACATTCCCTTCTGGGCTGTCTTAATGGGATGGCTGTATATCAGTCTCAGAGGGTAACTACTCTCATATGCTCAGCTGGAGCCTTGTTTACAGGGCATTAACTATAAAAGATGAAGATCAAGAGAAGGACAATGAAAGATCTAGAAAGTTACTGTGGATGTGCTAGGTTTCCTTTACCTGGAAAGGGGAATCTTGATTCAGTTTCCAAAATATGTCTATCTAGGAAAACTGGAGTTGCCTTATATCATTCCTAGCATGTGCCAAGGGCAGGCCAATGTGAGGGAAGTGGAGACCAGGCAGGATCACTGAGGCATCTGAAACAGTGCCACGTGTCTGTGTTTGGACAACTGAATCACTGGCCAGAGGACAGAAAGGAAATATCAGAATCTTTTAATAGCTGGGATATAGGTGTTACTATTATTATTATTATCATTTATTATTATTATTATTATTATTATTATTATTATTATTATTATTATCATCATCATCATCATCATCATCATCATCATCATCATCATCATCATATCTAGCCCTAGGCATCCGAGACGAGAGTGAGCTGAACTGTTCTCCAGGATTTTTTCACTACCTTTTCTAGATCTCTCCTTACTAAAGGGAAACCTCTAGATATCCGTACACAGACACCAAAACTTTGCTCTCTTGGTCTCAAGCTAATCTCCCTGCCGAGATCTCACTTCAGTTGCCCGAACCACTTGCTGTTCTGCTAGGGCATGGATCTCCCAGAGGTCCAGTGTTATTTTTTTCAGCCTTATGAAGTGGTTCTGACTACCTCCAAGCTCTTCAGATGGCATTGAATGTAGGTGTATATGACATTTACACAAAGAAATTTATCAGCTGGAGACTGAGCTGCACGTTTCCCTCCCGGCTAGGACTGCAGATGGTGAGGGTTTTTCACTCCAAAAGGAGCATGACACTCCTGGAAACAGAACCCCTAAAAGCTTCCTTATTTGCCCTGTAGGTAGGCAGATCTCCAGCATGCACGTGAAAATGTGATGTAATTGTCTTTAAGATAAAAATTCCTTAGGAGGGTACCTCAAAATGGATGTGTGGCTCTCTGATGTGTGGATTTCTCTCCAAACTGCAGATAGGTTTCACAGAATACCAGAATCATGGAAAGCTTCGAGTTTGAAGGGATCTGAAAGATCTTCAGGTTCCAACTCCCCCTGCCTTTGTCAGGGACACCTCTCACTAGCCCAGGTTGCTCATTTGTTTTAAAGATATTTTACCAGGAACAGAGTTTGTACCAAAGCCACACTGAAAGCTGGGAATGATTCCTCTACCCATGGTGAGAAAAAAGCCAATCTGTTACATTAGGCATTCACCTGTCTTCAGAGTATGAGTATTTGGGATGACTAATAATGAATCAAATCCACCTGATAATGAACAGCTCATTTACCCTTCACTGAGCCTGTTTCTCCACCCCAGCACCACTGAACAGGTTTTCACAGCACCAGCTCACACAGAGAATGGCTTTCAATCACCACTGGAGACCAGTGTGGATTTTTATTGATCCAGGAGTCGCATGTGAAACTACAAGTCGTGTAAGAATTTTGATGAAAATATCAGAGCTGCTGTCACTCCGAACAGCACCAAAGGTTGGCCTGCTGATCTCTAATCAAGGTTTTTGGGTTTGCTTCTCTGACAAAGCCAGTAATTCAGAGTGAAAGTTCTCCACAGGGCCCAGTGTCATATCAATCTTATTTAACATCTAGTTAAATGTTATCCTTGCTATCTACAATCAGTACACGAGTTCAGCTGCTCAGACAGACTACATCTTGCACCCCTTAACTCCTTGATCATGTCAGTGAATTATTCCTGTCATTTTCCTCACCTTTTTTCTCTACCTTTGCTCTTGTCTGTCTTTAGAGTTTGACTGTGTCATATTGAATTTAGTTTGAATTCCAGCTAGAGACAAAAAATCCAAGTTTGCTTTGTGAAATGCCTCACACAATCTCAGGGCGTCAAAGGGGAAGATCGACATTTGCTTGCCGAGAGTGAAATGTCTGCATGGAGACAACCCATCACTCCTGCATTCACCCCCCACCCTCCCCCTTATGCTTCTCAAGAAAAGTTATACTTCATGATAAATTTTGTCACCATGGAGTTTACCTGATAATTTCATTTTTGGAGAATGTTTTCCCCAAGTGCAAAGATTAATACAGAGAGAAGGATTGGGCTGTTTGCTAGTGGAGATATGTTTATTGGCACTGCAAGTGGAATGGGAAAAGTATGAGAATTGTGGTTTTCTTGCACGAGTAAAGGCAGCAGTGTGTGGCCCAAGAAAATTTTCAAAGTATCTCAGTTGATCTGATTTAACAATTACTTGATTATCTGCACCTGTGGCTTTAACTCAGGAGGAGGCTTTATAAAACTGCTTTTAAAATTTGAGTTATTGCCTCCATTAAGTTGGTTAAAAAGAACCAATTCATTACACTAAAGATTGTTAAATGTCACAACGGCACTGGTGTCTCATTCACCATGTACCAGACTAATATAAGGAAAGAATTTCAGGTAAATATTGAAAGTTAAATTATGACCCCAGAGCTAACACAGCCTAATCCACTAAATCAGTATAATTCCCCCTTCTTTTCCAGGAAGAGAGTTACTCTTAAAGAAGCACATTTAACATTTGTTTCAACCTCCATGTTTTCATAGTTTTGAATAGTCTGCCAAAAAAAAAGAGTATAAAACATGATAAAAAGTAAAAAAAATAACAACTTTTATTTTACTGTTTGTATGTCATGACTAATCAGCTCTATAAATTCCCACAACTCTGCTATTCTAAGTACTGACAGGTTTTGCATAGGATGTACTGATCCTTAGCAAGAGTGTGAATTCAAGTGAATAACTTATTATTATCAGAGGTGTTGATTTTATTCAGACTCTGCAGTAACAAGTTTTCAGGAAATTTGTTAAAGTTGCATTTATATTCAAAACTCTTATTTTTAGAATTCTGTCAATCCAAAAAATGCTTAAAAATCCTTGTTAGTCATATAATGTGAAGTTTATCTGACCTAATATCTGAAAATCTGAAAAATAAATAACTACATCTGATCAGGTCACTCTGACTCTCTTGATAGTAATGAAAAATAGGCATTTTCAGAGGATGATTCATAAAATCTGTCTGATCTCCTGTTTTAGAATACTAGGACACCCTTTATTATTCCTATTTTTCTGTCCATTACATCCTTTCCTCATGTAGGGTCAAACTAAGATATATAACATACTGTTAAGATGTCTCAGCTGCAGCAGGTAGATCCTAGTTCTCAACAATTTATGGGTTATTAGGACATTTTACACATATAAGACCTAAACTTTGATCAGCAAGAACTTTAAGGGCTCCAAACTCTGTATTTAGACAGCAAAATCAACAAATAAAAAGTGTCCAAGAGATAATGCTGCTTCCTTCAAACACAGACTTCTGATGGATTAATAAATCTTAGCAGAAAGATTTTGATTTTCTTCATTGTAGAGGTACCCTGGCATAGAAAATAAAGACTCCATAGACTGAAGCTTTTGGTTTTGCAGTATTTCTTTGTTTGAATTGTGATGAAGTTTACGCACTGAAGCAATCAACAAGTCTCAGAATCTACTTTATATTATTCAAGACATATTTAAACATTTAATACCAAATTTAAAAAAAAATTGGTAAATGAAAACAAAGAAACAAAAAGAAATAGAGAAAACAACTCCCTCTCTGCATTATATGAAATGCCAAGTAAATTAGAAAACCAATTTAAGAACCAAGTCATAAATATCTTCTTTAGCAGCTAAAACTGAGACATAAATAAAAACTTAGCTAATGGTTTATTTCAATTAAGCAAGTCAAAACTAAAGGTATGGTTTATTTTTAAACACTGATGTTTTTCTTACAAACAGCTCAATTCCAAATTCCCAATTAATTACAACTGTTCATGGGTATGAAGCTTCAGACTGAGCCTTAAAAATATAGTAGTATTCATTAAAAATTCCCACAGGAATGCCACAGACAAACACCTGAGGAAAATTCTGCTTGACTCTGAAAACAGTGCCTGTCACAGCCTTAAAAAGATGCTCTTGCTCCAATGAGCTAAATGCTAATGCAGACCCACCTGGTAGGATCCCACCTGATCCAAAAGGTCTTGTCCTTTTCTCTAACTTTTGCTTTAGTTCAGTTTAACAGCACTTAAACAGACTGCACAGCATCAATAACACAGAATTCTGACAGCTTTGGATGTTCTTTGACACTGTACCTTTTTTTTTTGGATTTAAACTCTTCTTTAGCAGGACTTAGTGACCTCTTGGTCTAAGAATTTGGAGGCCACCTAACACAAAGCCCAATGGCAGTGACTCCTCCCAGTACGAAGAAATGAAAAAATAATAAAGCTATTTTCAAAAGCCACTTTGTAATAATTATCCTGTGTATTTGCCCTTGTAACATAATTAAAGAAATATAACACGTAGTCACACACCTTTTATCAATTATTCTAATCACATTTGAGTTTTTCAGATAGTCCTGCAAAAAGTTTTAGGTGATAAGAGCAGTTGCTCCAAAGAATTTGGAAATTACTACTTTAAACCAGTCAAGCCAGGATATTGCATCATTTTTAATAAAAATAAAATATCTGATACTTTAAAAGTGAATTTTAATGTCCTAAGGATATTTTTATGAAGAGAGGAATCTTTATTTCATAAAATTTTAGTGCAGCATAGTAGATTCAGTTGACTGATAGAAGCATACACAATTCAATTTTTCCTTCAGGACTTTTGGGTGGGTCATTGTACTTGAACATAAAGTTATTAAACATTTTGACTTTCTGCAACAGTTTTAGAGTTAATGTAGAGTAATATTTGAGAATATTTGAGTTTTGAGAATTTCTTTAAGAAAAAATGTTTTAAAAGTAAATATGTATATGTATTTGTGGTTTTACTTGCATATGTATATATTTCTCTAATTTCTACCACTTCATGTTTAATTTGATAGTGACAGCTCTTGGTTTTCTCTCTCATGGAGATGCTAGAACATGTGTGTATAATTTAATTCCATTCTGTCCTAGGCAATTCTAGCTTTATATGATGAGATGTAATCAGTGAGAAATCACTAGGAAATGCCGCTTATGTTTGGAAATATCTTTCTCTATTTACTGTCCTCTGAATTTACCTGCAGATGGTAGTTACTAATGTTTTAAAGCTTTATAGTTGGGAATGACTTTTCACAAAAATTCTGAGTCTCTTATATTCATAGTTATCTCTTCAGCACAATATATCCTTCATTTGGGTGGGTTGCACCGAGAGATAATCATCTGAGTGTCATCTATCCCATGAAGTATATTCAAGGTCAAATTAAAGGCAAATAGACCTGAAGCAAAGTTTGCTGAATCTAATGGAAGAGCAGGCTGAAAGAAGAGCCAGAATAATGCTTCAAAATATGAAGTGAAAGCATGAGGGCATTCAGTCACTGAAGTTCAAAAGGAAAAAAAACTCTCACCTACGGAAACGCTCTTTAACTTATATAAAAACAAAGGTGTCTAAAATTCTTCCACTGTCTACCCTCACATGGTAGACATATTTGCTGCTTGAAATAATTTATAATTCCTTGGGTGCGATTCAGGTGCCCAAACTTGGGCACCTAAACCCAGCAGAGATTCCATAAATTACTGGAAACATTTGTACAATGAGACACAAGACTTAGGAGGCACTCACGGCTTCCCAGAGTGGACTTTTCTCTGGACACTTGGCTTGAAGCACTTCAATCCTGCTCATGTGTCCTGGGAAAGATTCAATCCATTCTATTTGTTGCTTTGAAGACTAAACTCTGTTGTTAAATTGAGGGGATGCTACTATCCACTTCTTCAGCAATAGGAGTGGCAGGAAACTAATGACCCAGGAAAAGGGAGACCCTTCTGTTAGGATCTGCTTATTAAGAGATGCCTCTGCCAGAATTAAGGTGCAAACAAGACCATAGGCCAAAGTCAATAGTACAGACTTGACTTAACAGCAAATGTGAGGTAGAGAGATTGAAATAGGAGGAGAGAGGTGAGCAGAGAGAAAGAGTGAGAGCGAGACAGATTAAGTAAAGATATCACCCCCATATAGATTCTGACAGGTCCTCTTCTTCTGGTCTTCCCACTGGTGGGGTTCCCAGAGTGTTCTTCTGCAGGTACCACCTTTATACAGTCCAGGTCCCAGATATCCACAGGGCGTAGGTGCTGTTCCCACAGCTTGTTCTGGCATGTGTGTGAGGACTTGCTTCCTTTCTCACAGTTTGCCATGGAGGGAATTTTTGTCTGGATAGAGTTCCCAGAGCTGACTCACCAGGCCTGGCTTCCTGTTGTTGCCATCTGCTCTCATCACAGGATCCCACAGTCTTCAGAGGGGAATCTTCTCTGGTGTGCTAAGTCCAAACCTTCACCTCCATTTAGGCCTGGAATTAACACCTTCCTGTTGTGGTGCCTTATCTTAGGGGAACTTCCTTCTCTGACAGTGTTTTGAGACAATTCACTGCATTCTCTAAGTGCTTCCACTTTCTATCTCGGGATGTTTGTCAGGTCCCCCATCTTGAGAGAGAACAGGTAGATTGCACACTTTTAGTGCTGAAAATGAGAATATATTAATGTCAGGAGGAGGAAAAGAGCTGTCCAAGGATCAGCAGGCTATGTGGGAGAAAGAGAGGAATGAAAGAAAAAGAAGAAATTGTGCAAGGGAGAGAGATAGGGAGTGAGGGAAGGAAAAAAGGAAGGGAAGGAGGGAAGACATCAGCTCCAACTGGACAGTAATGTTTATAAAGCACAAACTGTTCAAGACTTGGACATTTGAACAACATTTCTGGCTCAGCTAAGCAAAATATGGCTCTGCTCAATTTTACTTCTAGTATTATTATTATTTTTTCCACACGTAATATTGCACACTCCTTTTATACTTTTTAATCCTATTTTGTAGCTGTTCCTCTATTGCAGGCAATTTTGGATTATTTCTTCTCTTCCTCTCTCAAGCCTGAAAATCATATCTTTTGCCATAATATCTTCATGTCCTTTTGGTCCCTTTCCACTGTGCCTCTGTCCCTGGAGCTGACAGTAAATCTCAGTTTCACACAGGCAGTGATTATGTTTAACTCATTGCTTCTCTCTCCTCCCGATCATTTATGAAGAAGTCAAGTAAGGCAAAGTCTTGTATATATCCCAGCTAAAAGTCTTCCCAAACCTAAAATGCTGTCCTTTATCATTGATCATTCCGTAACTTCTGTTATGAAAATAATAAATTATATATTGAAATAACATAAACCTCCTCTCTGTCTGCAATCCCCGTGACTGGTGAGTCATTTGGAATAGTCATTCAGTGTGGCTGTATAGATGTGGCGGTAATCAGCAGGGTAACTTCCACTGAGACCTTCAGAGAGCTGCCAAAAGAAATCTTGGTGATGGAGTCACTTGTAGATCCACCAGTTTGATCTGCATCACATGAGAGCCATGGGGACCATTTCCCATTATGCTGGAAACAAACAATGCAATGACATCGAAGACCAGACTGGTTTAATTTAAATGAGAAATCAGAGGCTTCTGGGATCGGGACTGTATTATCTCCACAGATGTAGAACAGTTACATTTTTACATCAATCTGCTTCCATTAAATTGAAAGAGCTGAAACTTGCAAGTCTCTTATTCTCCTTGTATAATCATTCAGTAGGATTTAGAATAGTTCTGACCAGAATTTGTGTTTTTATTTATATTTCTCTTTTGCTGCCATGGTCAGTGTTCCAATACAAAGATGTATTCCATTACAGGTCTTCTGGTAATAGGTTTCACTAACAAAAAACACAGAATGTAACCATTTATTTGTATGTGAATCTATCTTTTATATCATAATTTCCTATACAAGAATATGGCTTTTTTCAGATGTATTATTCACTTATTTAGGAACGAAGGAGATTCAGGCAAGGATTTGTGAATGTGCTTTGGGTATGTGGTTTTTTTTTTAACTCAGTCCTAGAAATACAGAAATACTGTGCGAGGGCCGTACCCTGCATCACTGAACTCAGTGGGAATTGTAGTCTGTGCTTAAAGCCCTTCTGCAAGACTTCAGTGCTTAGTCAGAGAGCAAGAATCATAGAATACTTGATAATTCCCATCTGGAATCTGATTCAAATACTATTAAATTCATGGTTTTCTCCCTAAGGAGCCAACAGTCCAAAGCCAGGTACCATTAAATGCATTTAATCAGGTTCATGTTGAAAAGGATCATTCAGTTTTCCTTCATGATAATTAATGGGAAATGTGAAGTATTTAAAAACCCCAAAACTAGATAGATAATACTTTTCAGTGCGGTTCATGACATCTGGGTAGATGTTTTTTTCTATACTTAGAATAGTGAGTCCTATATCTGCTTTCATATATAAAGGATTTATTTAAGATTAAGGCTATGTTACACTACAGTGCTGTAAGGACAGAAGAAGAGTGCCTGTGTTCTCCATCTCCATATTTTAAGTGACAAATTAGATAAATAGGACAAAAACTGGAGCAGCTCAGCTTTTCATGGAGTAAGGACATAAGGGACCCACCATGATTGTTCTCATTCTTAAAGGATATTACATGCTCCAAATCCTTGCTGAAATGACATTTCTCTGACTTTTGTGTGGCTACACAAACTCTAATAATTGAATCCAGAAGTCTGTGGATGTCAGGAGCTTTAGGATAGAAAGGGGGAGAGGGAAAGCTTTGCTTAACAGCACAGGGAAGGATTGGTAGCAAAGCAGAGGCAGCAAGCTCAGCTTGTGGGCATCCAGCCCTGCTCTGTGCACTTTGCAGCCTCTCCTCACTGGGGCTGGTCCATCCTCTCCCCTCTGCACTTTTCCTGGGGTGTGGATGTGAGCAGCCTGACTGAGCTTAATGACTGACCCAGCTCCTCCCTGGAGCACTGAGCCATCCTGGTGCTGACACTCCTACGCTTTATTTTCCTACACAGTGGTGCCAGCTTAGCGTTTAATTTTGTTTCATTAGAAGAAAATTATTTTTTAATTATAATTCATTATTTCTCTTAATATTTTCAAGACTGGTGCTGACAGAGGCTTAAAGGAATCCAATCCCTTTTTCATTAGAGAGCATTTCTTGCATTCACCTCACATCTACATTTAGGGCTGTCACAGGCTTCATGCACAGCAGTAATGGCTCGGGAAGGCACTCAGAAATATCCTGCTCATCTCAGGAGTGGTGTAATTGAGGGTAAACACAAATCAGTGGAGTTTGCCCACTCCTAACGTGGGTGCTGCAGGTCTGTCCCACTTCTCCCTGTGTGATCTGGGGGGCTTTTCCTGATTCAACACCAAACTCCTGCTCTGAGGGGTGGAAGGGGCTTGCTGAAATCAAGGCAGTTCTCTGGCACTTCTGCTGTCTTCTGTTCATGCCCAGCTGTCATAGCAAGGACTGAGGATTTGTTTGCTCAACACTCACATAAGTCACGCTTTCTAAATTTATGGAATTTACCTAGAATTTGTAATTCAGAATCTTTTCAAGCTTTTTTTCTTTATGTGAGCATAATGATCTGTTATTCTGTGATACTGGGTTTTCCAAGGTTTCTGAAGTCAGAGGGAAAGACCACATCTTTAGTTTCCTTTTAGCTCCTCTCCTGGCCACATGTGGTGTGACCATGGTGAGTTGACCTTGGCTGGATGTCAGGTGCCCACCAAAACTACTCTGTCACCCCCCTCCTCAGCTGGAAAGGAGAGAGAAAATATACCAAAAGTCTTGTTGGTCAAGGTAGGGACAGGGAGAGATCACTCAGAAATTATTGTCACAGGCAAAACAGAGTAATTTAATGCATTACCAATCAAATGAGAGTAGGATAATGAAATATAAAAGCTAATCTTAAAACACTCTCCCCCCACCCCTCCCTTCCCAATGGGTTTAACTTTATTCCTGAATTCTCTATCTCCTCCTCTCCCACAGCAGTGCAGGGAGGTGGGGAGTGGGGGCTGTGGGTCTGTCTTGGAGCTGGCTATCCTTGGATCTGTAGGACACAGAGGAGGCTTCCAGCAGCTTCCCAGAATCCACCCTTGTAGCCCTGCCCCGTTGTTGACAAAACCTTGACACGCAAACCCAGTACAGTGACATTGCTGCTGAGACCAACTCGTCACATGTGCAACCCAACTTTCCCTCTCTCAGGGAATTTTCTACTCTTCCTTCCATTCTTTCTTCACCACAAAATTTTGAATTATGCACTCCGGTTTGATGGCAGAGCCTGGACCCTCTTTGTTCTTTCTAGCATCCAGTGATATAGTTTTCATTTTGCACTTAAGGGTTGACATAGAAACTGTGTTTACCAAATAAAATTTGTCCAGCAGATGCAGAAGAACCTAAATCATCAGCTCATAATTCACTGCTCAGAGGTAGTCACTGGCTCAAAGGATAGTCTGCATGTGATAAACAGACTGACTTAGTTTAATAAAGCACACAGGCTTTGAGTTGAGGACCATTTTAGTCCAATATGCTACATATATGAGGGCCAATTCTTAAAAAATATTGTTTAGTATAAAATTGTGCAGGAACAAATTTACAAAAAGAAAAAGATATATTTATCTCTTTTTTTAAAATGTCGTTTATCCATGACTTCTGACATTTTAAAGAGGAAGTCATTTTAGATAAAAAGTTGTGTGTGGTAAAACTTAGAGAACAATGCTATCAACAAATTCAACTTTTTCAATATTTCATGATAAAAACCTAGTGGATTTTTCAAACTGAAAAAAAAGGACAATGATCCTAATTAGTCGCAGGTGTTATTAAGGAACTGTGGGTAGTTTGGTAAGAACATCATAAAATTATTTCTTTTAATCAGATTTGCTGTGACAGTTTTGCAAGGCACCTCTCTACTTGCAGGAGCAGTATTGCAGGGAATAATACATTTAGCAGGAGCTGCATCTTGACGTGTTGATTCCTATACTGAGAATACTGGATTGTGAAGTCATCTGTGCATAATAGCCCAGGGAGCATCAGAGCCTCAAGTTATCTTGGAACTAAGGAAAACAAAGAACAAAATTGCACTTCCTTCCTATTTCCCATTTGCTCCTTCCCCTCTCCCCACTGAAAGGTGAGGGAAAGTGTCCAAAATCCTATGAAGGTCTCTGTATCCAGCTGCAGCAGGGAAGGAATTTTTTTTTTTTTTGACTGTTTCCTCTTTCACAACAACATTTCCTCATAATCTGTGAAGCCAGGAGAAAAACAATATAAATCTGTTTGATATTAAATTCCCAGTGTGCTATTTCTTCCCTTACATCTCTAGGTCCCTTTGACTAGCATGGCAATGGTTAAACAATATGAACTTTCAAATTTGTTTTAAATAATTATACACTAGAAGGGTTACATCAAGAAGAGAATGCCTATAATTTGTGCTGTGCCAGTAGCTTTCAATTAAATCTCAGTTTGATCTCTCGGAGCATCCTGGCCCAAATTTGCAGCTAATTCTACCTTGATCTTCAGAGTTTAATCAAGTATTTAGGATTGAAGAAAGTAATTTCTTAGGTGCTGCAATGACTTTGTAATCTTCCACAATGAGATACTTCAATGATAGACATGAACAAAACTGAAAGCTCTTTTGGGGTGGGATGTCTGAGGATGACTTGTGCATCACACACATGTTCATTCTGAAAGTGAGCTACAGCAGGTGAAGGGGAACACCTGTCCTATGAGGAAAGACTGACAGAACTGGAAATACATTGATGTTTATGTAAAGCATTTAGTGAAGATAAGTGAAGGTGCAAAAAAGAAACTCCTACAAGATTAAAAACTTTTTAAGAAAAAATAGTAAAGATGATCTGGTAGAAAGGCATTTCAAGGTTGCAGAAGATAATTCTGAATTTTTAATGCCTCACAGGATTGAAATAGACTTTTTTCCCCTTAACTGAGGGTCCATAGGAGTGTCAGCCACTGAGGATTGTGGGAGTAATTAATTTAAAGTTATGAAACTATGATATGCAGTCTTGCCTACAATCTACCTTCCCTATGCAAAAGAAAACAGCGTTCCTGTACACCTTATATTTCCTTTATCCCGACTAGCAAGATGCAGCAAGCCAATCTGAGGTGACAATGTGAAATCATAGCATTTGTACTTGTGTGGCCTGGACTTGTGCTGCTCGCTCCTGTTTGTGAAGTGTGCTTCACATCAACAGCAAGCACCACACAACTCCTGGTATTGCTGAGCATCTCAGTGTGCGATGAATGCACGAGTACTTCTCTGATTGTCTCTCTGTGAAATACATTGAAATATCACAGTGAAACAAAGGGCATTTTCCCAACCAATTTGCTGACAGCGTGAAACTTGGTGCTAACAAGAGTTTTGCAACTTGAATGAGTTTTAATCAACCCTTAATGGAGAGTTTCTCTGTGTGCTGCAGTTATTAGTCACATTCCCTTTGATTCCAGTGATTTGGGGTCGTACTACAAAGGCGCCGTATTATTTCTAAAACAAAGAGAAGTAAACAAGACGTTCCTGCTGCTGTCTACCAGGTCCTGGTTTACCACCCAGCTTTCAATCCATTTCTTCTTATAAACACATGTGTGCAAATAATTTTGAGCCTACAGTGTTTTCCAGCTAACAGGATACTTCTCATGAGGATTATAGCAGTGGCCAAGCTTTAAACTAAATTGAATCAAACACTGAACACACTGTCAGAGACTGAAATATTTCAATGTCTCAAACACCGATATAAAGTTTTGCTCATTATAACAAAAACTGTATAAAGAAGGTACAACCAAAGAAGCCTCCCTGAAGATACCTAACTAGGACTTTGGACTGTTAAATTAAACCACTTCAGATTAGATAAAGGGAAAACCCATTCTTTAATCATCTGAGGCCTAGGAAAATACAAACAAGGCTGAAAAAGAAGAATGCATCCACAAGAAACCAAACACAGCTAGGATTCTTCCCTGGATGAGTCTGGGGTGGGGGAGACCACAGCCTGCAGAACCAGGTTTGCACAGACCCGACTTCCCCCCGAGATGAGGTGGGGGGGGAGGTTTTGGGGGTAACCTCTGGTCAGAGGCAGTGAACACCCATCCTCCCTTACACACATCAGCCCAGCTGTGCAGCCCCCAACCCCACAGGCCACATCCCCTGGACATTCATGTGAGAGGCAGCTGAGGGGGTGTCATAATCCACTAAAGACCCCCCAAAGTGTCCCCCCCCAGAGTCAGTCCTGAAGCCTTGCAGCACAGGACTGCACGTGATGCAACAAATCCAGAGTCTGTGGCGAGAGACAATGGCAAACTTCCCGCTCTGCAGGGAGGTGCCTGGGTTTTCCTACCTAGCCTGAGCGTCCAATTAACTCATTGGATTCCATACGTTTTGGGGGACCTCCACCACCACCAAAACACCAGCTGGAGAGGATCAGCGGAACATCATTGGGATCCACAGAGTGGTGATATTTTCCTTATTCCTCTGTCACCCTCTTTCTGACCCCCTCCCCACCTATTTTCTATTTCTCTCTCTCTCTCATATTTACTATCAAATAAAACCCATACCATTTTCACTGGCATACGGTCTTGTTTTCACCTTAATTTAGGCAGAGGCATTTCTAGGAACTTTAATAGCTGGATCATGACACACACTTATCTATTTGCCCTTGGGTGTCATTAACACAGAGCTAGGAAGGGTATTTTTCCCATTGGAAGCATATTTACTCCCTTACTCAACTCTTAAAGGAGGGAGGTCGTCTATTCAGCAATTATAACTCTCCTTTGTTATGTTTTCTTTTGGTTACTTTATTCACCCTCCATTATCCCTTGTTTTGACACAATTCACTGGTAGAAATAGCCTGTCTTCATCTGTTTCAGTTTAAGTTTTTACTCTGTGCCAGCTCTTGTTACACTGAACTTCAGGTATGTTGGGATATTAAGCAGATATCAGGCAAGATGACCTTTGGTCAACAGCAGGAAACTGCTCAAAGTACCAGAAATCTGTTGGGACTGGGAAGCCTTCCAAAGCTTGTGTGTGTGATATTGGATTTTCCAGTCAGCTTTGAGTGATTCCTCATGGAAAGAAAGATGAGTAATGCATATGGATGAAACCCAGTGGATGATGTAGTGGCTATGGCATTCATGAAGTTGCATTTCCTGCACAGATTCATCTTCAACATCTAGTCTATGAGTACAAACTCTGAGTAATCAAGGGACGCAGGCAATGAAAGGCCTCAGTTCACATCACTGTGATTTGGAGAACTGAGAGGTCATCTGAGTCGGTGAATCACAGGATGGGTCAGGTTGGNTAAAGACCCCCCAAAGTGTCCCCCCCCAGAGTCAGTCCTGAAGCCTTGCAGCACAGGACTGCACGTGATGCAACAAATCCAGAGTCTGTTGCGAGAGACAATGGCAAACTTCCCGCTCTGCAGGGAGGTGCCTGGGTTTTCCTACCTAGCCTGAGCGTCCAATTAACTCATTGGATTCCATACNGAAATAGCCTGTCTTCATCTGTTTCAGTTTAAGTTTTTACTCTGTGCCAGCTCTTGTTACACTGAACTTCAGGTATGTTGGGATATTAAGCAGATATCAGGCAAGATGACCTTTGGTCAACAGCAGGAAACTGCTCAAAGTACCAGAAATCTGTTGGGACTGGGAAGCCTTCCAAAGCTTGTGTGTGTGATATTGGATTTTCCAGTCAGCTTTGAGTGATTCCTCATGGAAAGAAAGATGAGTAATGCATATGGATGAAACCCAGTGGATGATGTAGTGGCTATGGCATTCATGAAGTTGCATTTCCTGCACAGATTCATCTTCACCATCTAGTCTATGAGTACAAACTCTGAGTAATCAAGGGACGCAGGCAATGAAAGGCCTCAGTTCACATCACTGTGATTTGGAGAACTGAGAGGTCATCTGAGTCGGTGAATCACAGGATGGGTCAGGTTGGCAGAGACCTCCGTGGATCATCTGGTCCCACCTCCCTGCTCAAGCATGGTCATCCCAGAGCACATGGCGCAGGATTGAGTCAGTTTGGTTCTTGAACCTTGCACTTGCCTTGGTCGAACTCCATTCAGTCCCCCTTTTCCCATCTCTCCAGCCTGCTGAGGTCCTTCTGAAGGGCTGCAGAGCATTCTGGGCTGTTGGCCACTGCTCCCAACTTTGTGTCACCAGTGACCTCGCTGAGGAGGCATCTACCCTGTCACCCAAGTCATTTATGAACAAGTTAAACTGTTCTGGGCCGCCTGTTTTTCTAAAACTAGATCTGAGACCAGGATTCCATTCCTCATGTCTCTGTGTACCAGCAAAGGGATTCTAAACAATACCTGCAATAAATGCAGCTCATATTACAATCATTGCATGCAGAAGGTTTGCTTTTCACTTAGCATCTTTCCTCTCCCCAGAAAAAGATAGTCTGAACATCCTGAAGCTATTTTCAAATTCATATCTGATAGGGAACTTTTAAAATGTAGAATTAACTGTTGCAGTGGTATCTCACAGTGCAGACATCCCCCCTTCCAAAGACACTTCAATGATCACATCCTACAGGTATTATGTAAAAGACTATTCAAAGGAGGGATATGTTCAGTGTCTCCTGCTGACATTGTTCTATTTTATTAAAATCCCCATATTCCCCTGGAAAAATAGGTTAGAGTGCAGGTATCTGGCTTCTCAGAAGAATGAACTTGACACAAGGATGCTCAGACGTCATTCTTCCTCAGTTCTTCCCGCTAGTGCTGTTCTACTTTGCATTTAATGTCTAAAAGTCTTTGGAGACAAAGAGAATTGGTCCTTATCAGGGTAATCAGGACATGTGCTCTAGAAGTGGGACACCTGTTTTTTAGTTTCAGTGCTAATGAACATTTAATTTGCACAGAGTAGAACACCAGCCACAGGTGAAACTAAAAAGGATAAAATCTTCCCACACGTGCATGAAATACAACATAGTGGACACACGGACAGAAGGTTTGAGATGTTTCCTTCATCTCCCTGATGGAAATTGGGACTCGCTGTTTCTTTCAGCCAGGAGACTGCCTTTTCCAGCAGACCATGATGAATCAAGGCTTCATTTAGCTTTCATTTTTGCAAGTAGATTAGTAGTGATTTTTTTTTTGCAGAGCAGTTACACAGTTCAAATTTTTCTTCAATGGGAAACAACAACAAACCCAAACTAAACACAGATTTTACTACTCTCTCTTCCCTCCCCTCCCCTTTCTCAGTTCAGCAATCACACTGAAAGGTCCCTACTTTGAGCAGGCTCTAACCCTCACGATTAGATTCCCAAAGAATGGCTAAAGAGCCCCTGGAAATCAATCCCAAAATCACCATTGCCACTAAGGACTAATTCCATTTTCATAGCTCTATGTAGGTCTCGAGCAGCGGGGTTTGTTTTGGTGTTTGTATGTGAGCACAGCATTAATGCGGATCACACACATTTGTGATTTCCTCTGTGAACTGCAAGGATGGGTTCCTTCACCTGAAAGCACACATAGGTAGGCATTCTTCATATGCAAAATGTCAGTTCATGACTATTAGAGAGGCATATTTATTGTTTGCATGCATTTTCCTAACTTCTCTCCTCCCCATTCCTATCTGCAAGCAAAATCATTCAAAAGATATGAAAAAAATGACCAAACTTCAATATATTTTTTTCAGAAATATTCACTGTTATCTGAAAATACAACTCCTGATGTACACATTGGAGTTAAGTGATGATAAAACCTCAGGCAAAATAAAAACAAAAATAAAAAAATTAAAAGACATGAACAGGAAATAATCATACTGACATTTCCCTGAAAATTGAATGTTTTTTTTATACAAACAACGAAGACTGGTTTCATTACTGAGTGTCAAGGGGTCACTCGATAGCAAAAGCTCCTGCATGTCACTCAATCTACACTTCAGCACTTTGCCAAAAGGAACTTGCTTTCTATAGGGGGAAAAGTACTGGGTGTAATGTTAAATGAATAATGAACATATGAGACAGTTATTAAGGTACTGTAACACCTTTTTACTTACATGGGCAACAGGATCAGGGTATGCCTGGTGAAACTTTAAAATAACACTACCTCTAGCAGAATTCTAAAATATTTCACTGCCAATCAAACACAGGACTGCAACACCTAAGTCTGCAAAAGCACCTTGATCTTTTTGTTCTCCCCATCTACAGTGTTATCTTCACTGTAGGTCTGAAATGGGGTTGTTAGACAAGTTGACAGTCTGGCATTATAGCCTCAGTTCTGAGGTCTGAAAGACCAATCTCCAAGCTCCATTAACTTCAAATTCTAGGAAGACTATAATTACATGAGAGTGTTGGTTTTGCCTTGAAAGCCAGAATGGAGACCCCACAGCTTGAATGGAGGAGAGGAAAACCTTATTCACATTTCTACTCTTAGTTTCCTGTGTGACTTTAGTGAACTTACTGCTCTTGGAGGTTGTGTCTAAAAATCAGTCAGTGTTACCTAAGGTCTTCTGCAGCAAATCTTGAAATCTGTGTATGAAAAACATTTCAGAAAACATCATCATACCATCTCTATTATTTGTTACTTTTCCTCCTCACAGCTTACAATCACATTTGACATAACATTACTCACAATGAACTCGAAAGATTTGTAAACAGTTTTCCAAGTTATTATGTTCATTAAGCCTTCTCTGTCACAGACTTATATACAATGAAAGGTGTATTTGTTATGGCATAAGTATATATCTGATTCAAACAGAGCCTAACTATTTTGCAGTTCCACCAGTGGGCATTACTCAATCATCTTTTTTTATTATTTTCAGTGCCCTGAGTTTCAGAAGAGTAAATAGATTATTGAGAGGTGAATTGCAATGCACTGAAATTACAGGATTGAAGATAATTTCCAAACAGCATAGGCATTAGCCAACACATGAAATTGTTTGCCAAAAACTAAAGGTCACCATGAATGTCTTCCATATTTGAACTGACTTGGGAAAAGAATTTCAACCAAAAAAACCAAAGCCAAGTGTTTTGTGCTGAATGAGATGTTTCTATTAGCAGAAATGACCTGTTCACACTTTTCTGCTCACCATTGTCTATAAAAGTTCTGTGCTCTTCAGTAGAATACAAGTTTCAAGCAAGCCAAGAGTAGAACCAATCTTCCCAATGTATGACTTAGAATCACAAAACATTTGAAACATGCACCTGATATAAAGCAGGGTGCCATAAGGGTTTTTAATATATTATTGAATTAATAATAAATACATTCCTTGCATAAAAGCTTGAGCTTGACAATCAATTCTGGTCTCAGTTTACTTGCATCTTGTTACCACAGCTTCACATTTTTCTGTGTCAGGTTTTGAAGCATATCCAGTGTTTGGTAGCAGATGGAGATGCTTGGGTGGCTCCCACTCTCCTGTGTGAGGTGTTTGCTTACACGGACACTCTCAGGTGAGTCAGCAAGAGCTGGAATTGTTTAGCATTTTCAAATATTCCAGATTTTTCAGTTATGTGACTATGAAATTTGACATTGAATTTGGGGCCGTCAAGTTAGAGAATATCAGTGTGAAAACACTGAGTCCACCAAAGACAAGAGAGAAAGTTTTTGCTAGAAACATTTATATAGTCCTTTTAAATGAAAAGTTAATAGTGGCATTTCAAACAGTCATAATACATTTTAAGCACCTGTTCCAAACCTGTCAGAACATGAGTTTAAAAATATGTCCATTGGCTTACATGAAACTGGGAAATTATTTCATATTTTCACAAACCTGTTATACTCATGAGCTCTTATTTTACACCTTAAAAGTCTTTATGAACAAGAATTGAACCTATAACTGTTTGTCTCCCCTCCTCTCAAGTACACTGCTGCTTTAGATATATATATTTCCTTTTCCACTATGAACCATTTTGAAATATCAGTGGCTGTTCTGGCTGCTCCACAAACAGGCAGAAAGTAGCAGGGTGGGCAAATATAGTGGCTAACAGAGGGATGAGTAAAACAAAAGCCTGTTTGTTATGTTAGCCTTATATTGCTGCTTTGTCTTTTGTCTCTTAAATGCTTCTATTGGCATTTAAGAGAAAAAAGGAAATTCTAAGCAGTACTAAACTAAACACAGTTCATGAATACAAAGTGTTTCTGCCAACAAAGCAAAGATTGCAGTTTATACAATGCAAATGAAAAATTGTTACAAAACTCTATTGTTCATGAATCTGGAAGGCTCTAGCATATCTGTGGGGATTATCTAAGTTTATGTTGTGTTTACATGGGCTTTTCTTCTATCCTAACCATTTTCTATTTTCTGAGATATGTAAGTATGAGATTTACCTGGTTCAAAATCTGTGTGAAAACAGGAGTGTACAGACCTTAGCTGTAACCCATAAACTCAAGCATTGGATTATGACAAGACAAACAAACAAACAAGCAAACAAAAAAGACACTATTTGGACATAATTTGAATTTCAGATGCTCCATTGTCTGGGGTTCATGGATGATCCTTTGAATTTTGAGGTTAAGCTCAATTTTCAATGTTTTATGGTCTAATTTTTAAATGGAGGAGAATTTAAATTAGTTACTTAAGACTTTTAGTCTTCCTCTTGTATAATATGCAGAACTTTTTAAGTTGAGTCCTAATTCAGTTTATTTGTGTTCTGAAAAGTGTAAAGTATGGACATTTCCATAGAATTTCAGGGCATTTTCAAAGCTCGGAATAATTTACAAAGACAGTTACTGTAATTAGTCTTAATCTAAATTGTTTTAAATGGAGTTCAAAAGATATAAAAATAGCTACAACTTAAGAGTTACTTTTTTTTTCTTTTTAAACTTTCTAGTTTTCTATAAATTTTTGTCTGTTGAAGGATATCACCTTTGTTCTTTACAAAAACTCAAAAGCAAAGTATTTCAGTAATAGCTGAAAAGAAAATAATTTGTCTTTTTTATTAATTGTTGCTTTTTAAATGAAACAAAACTCTTTTATTTCTTTGATATATTTATTTGCTGAAAATGAAATTTGTCATCAGGGAAATAAAATGAGTGATCCACCCTAACAGAATTATATTTATGTATATGAATATTCTTCATTGATATCTCAATATAGGACCATGCCATTCTCCACACAGTTATACAGAATACAGAGATTTGCAGTGTAGACCATGCACTGGAGCTGGAAATTCTATTGAGGATGAGTCAGTCCTGTGTTTTAATACTTGCTGGAAGAGTTGTACAATTTTTTTGATCAAATAAAAGAAAAAAAATAAGTTGGAAAATTCATTAAAACCAAAATTTCCTTCATGGGAACATGCCAATTTCAATTAGTAAAAAAGCCTTGGGTACATAATGGATTTATTTTGGTCCAAAAATAGCCATGTTATCCCACTGTAGCTCCAGGGTTAGGTCACTCATGTGTGGAATTAATCTCATGGCACATCAGCTGTTTGTTATGCAGGTTTTGTGTTTGAGACAACTAAACCCTGCTGTTAAGAGAGGTGCACAAAAAGGAAATGTAAGAATCTGATTCAACTCTTCTGCTGTTAAAGTCTGCTTTACAATAAGACCAGTCACACTTAGAAATCCTTTCTTTTGTCTATTCACAGTAGATGGTGTTTAGGCAAATGCACTCATCAAATGTTAAAACAGATAACACCACTTAATGTTTCTCCCAAATTTAAAAATAAATCAGAAATTTGAACCAGATGCTTCTGCTACGTAGATACAGAGCATAAGGGAGGGATAGGAAGCTTTTCTTATGTGCTCCTTTATCCACGAAGGTAGTTAAAGTTATCAGAAACCAGACTTGGATAGTGGTTGGGGTGTAGGAAAGGGAAATTAATTTCTCCTCCTTTCTTCTTGAGGAGTTTTTAAGGTGTAAAATTTAGACAAGAATGCTATTTATTTTTTTGCACATGATTCCAACAGCAAGCTTAAATCAGAACTCTAAAAACAAAATAAAATTAACACCTTAAAAGTAAGTGTAGCTCAGAAGATCTCACATCTTCATGGGACAGCAAAACCACATGTGAAAGAAGATTGAATTTCTGTTTTAACTGATCTTCTTTAAACTATTGTTCAGTCAGCACAAAAATACTGTTAATGCACAGCCTATTGACACCTGGTGAGGCTTTCCTGTTTGCTGATCCTCTTTTCCATCATCCAGTTCTCCTCTATGCTCACGTTGACTTAATCACTGTATCACTGACCAAGACTTTCCCTTTGTCAGCTCCCCTTATTTATTTATATGCTTAAAATCACATGAAAGGATGGCTCCACTAAAATTAGATGCGGTTTTTCATGTAATCCAGGATGTTCACTCATTTGAAAAGTTGACTCTCCTAGAAAGAGGCTTACCTTTATTTTCATAGTGAGCAGGTACTCTGAGAATGCTTTATATCAGAGCTCTTTGTATCCATGGCGAAATATTCTAAAGTGCAGTTTGTATCAACCATTGCAAAGCACTGGAACATGACAAATACATGAAACTATTTGATAATCTAGTAAGGAGGAGAATAACACGAAAAAGAAAAAAAATCAAAGAAAATTCAGAAAGCCACAGAGCTGCTGCGATACCCTAAATTTCTTTAGGAAGTTAAAAAACCACCCTGCTTGAAAAATGTGCAGTACTAGACCTGAGGTTGGCAAGGGATGAAAAGAATAATAAGAGGGGCTTCTAAAGGTATGTCAGCCAGAACAAGAAGGCCAAAGAAAGTCTTCCTACCTGAAGAACAAGCCTGGCAAACTGGTAACAGCGGACAAGAAGAAGGCTGAGGTACTCAATAACCTTTTTTCCTCAGTCTTCACCAGAAACATTCAAGGTCAGGTTGGAAAAAACTCTGAGCAGCCTGAACTTATGGAAGATGTCCCAGCTAATTGCAGGGGGCTTGGACCAGATGAACTTTAAACCTCCCTTCCAACCCAATTTTTCTTATTTTACGCTTCCAGGATGCAGCTGGATTTGGGCTTCTCTATGCAGATTTACACTGTGCTTTGTAACATCAAAATTTGCCCCATACAAATATTTTTTGTTCCACTAACAAGAAAAAATAATAAATCCCAATAGCATTGTATTTTCTACTGGGTAGCCAAGGCAAATGGGTTGTGCCAAAAGACATTGTGGTCTAGCAGACAGTGTACTGGGCTGTAATTGCACTGGTCTTGATTTCATTTTTTTCTGTAATACAGGCCTACAAGAACACATTTCTGAAGTCACTTAATCTTTCCAGTGCCTGTTTTTCGTATCTGCACAGTAGAAATAATGACAGAAGTCTGTTTTGTAAAGCACTGTGAGGCTTACTGAGCTCTACATATGAGTTAGGAGATGTGAACATTAAATGCTAATACAACAATAATAAAATAAACTTTTTGGTGCCAAATATAAGTAAGCAATCGAACATTTTTTTTTTTTTAAGTGAACCAAGCCCATTGTGATAAATTTGCAATCATTTTTTGTCATCTTCTTTTACTTGCGCAGTCATGTCTGTGCTATGAGTACTGAGCCTTGTCCAAAGGACAAAATTTGAGCACATCAGGTGTGAGGTGGAGCCCATTATCCACTTGAATTTCATACCATGAAGTGTCCAGGTCATGCAGTTGGACACCACTCCACAGTTAAACCTGTGCATTATGAGATTCACTTTAAAACCTTACTCCTGATTTGTGTTTGTTCCCTAGATTTGTATTCGTTGTAATGAATGATTTGTATTCGTTGGAACTAGACAATCTTTAAGGTCTTTTCAAACCCAAACCATTCCGTGATTCCATGACTGCACAAAGCATTGAGTCGCTAACTGGTGGTGACAATCTAACACCTGTTTCCTCTAGACCTGCAAGTATGACCTCTGTAGGCACATCACAAAACTCTATTCCAGCTGACAGCATTTTCTAGAAACACTGTTCTGCAGGAAATTAATGTAAATGCAAAACATGGAAAAGGAATGGATGGTCCACACACCAAGCTTTAATTACATCAAAGAATGGGCAGAGCAGATGAACATCACTACTGCCAGTCCTGAACACACTGTATGTACAACCAAATTCCAGAATCCAAGTTTGACAGTCCACCAGTTTTCAAAATCCCTATTGCAAGAGCACCAGCCAAGAAAAAAGATCGAGGACCAGAAACCATATGTGATGACCAGATGCTAAAGACATTGGCAGCAGCTGTAATTGGAGGAACCTACACACACAGAAATGCAGTGTGGGGCTGCCTTTGCTTTCTTCATCTATATTCTGAATGTCCTTTTGTTCTGTGATAGGACTCGGGACTATGAACAACTTTGAAGAAAATAATTTCAAAGGAAATAATCAGTTCCTATGGGCTGATGCAACACAACCGATATTTATATGGTTTTCTAAGGGGCTGTAGCAGAAAGGTTTTGAAGACCTTAAAAGAATATCTGGCTCTTTGCAAAAGTAAAGAAAATAAGAGAAAACTCCATGAAAAGTACCTGCAGACATTTACTCAAATAACAATACCAATAATAATAACAATAGTAATAATAATGTATCCTTACTATTCTAAAGCATATTTTTTCAGTGTGTCTGAAGATTTCTCTTCTAATGTTTCCTTTTGTGCTATTCAGACCAGAGCTTTATTATTGTGACAGATGACAGAAGTTATGGGATCTAAACCCATTTAAACAGGGATGCCAAATACAACTGCAGAAGCAGCTTTTAATCCAGCATACCATTTCTCTGAATTTTAGCACATTAGATGCTCATTGTACAACACATCCAAGACTGCCATCTAATGCTGCTCAGTGAAATTTTTAGTTCAGTCTTATATTTTTGGCATAATATAACACCAGTAGGAACACTGCGGCAACATGAAAACATTCTTGGAAAATAATTTTCTTTAATCAAATAACATTTTGTTTTGCTACTGCTGTTTAATTCCCTGCCGGTTTGGATATTAGGCAGTAAGTAAAAGCATTTTTTAAACGGTATAGCTGTGATGAGAAATCTATTAACAGAAAATTCTACAAAGTCGCTTTATGTAACACGATAAACATTGACCTATAAATGTTTATTTATGCATTGTCTGCACACTTAAATTTATCAGTAGGCTGAACATTCATGGCACTTTCAAATTCTTATCTGAACTTGTTTCTAAATGTCTTGCAAATAGAAGCTCCTGTAAATACTGTAGTTTTATCCAAAGCCATTGAACTAGATAAGATCAATAAGCTGATGGGCTTCAAATGGCTGTAGACCCTGTGCTTGAATAATACATCAGTTACCTTGATTTTTGCCATGTTAGTACGTAGTCATTCATTATTAAAAATAAAATTTATATGATCTTGCTAAGAATGGCTGAAGATTATTGTGTAATACCAGGAAAGAAATGCTTTTACGAGAGTAAATTACTCTCTTCCCTATAGGAATATTTTAAGATTTCTCAAATTGGTAGGTGATGGAGTATAAGGAAATAAAATTGATTTCTGTTGAAAGTTTATGCTTCAATCCTGACCCATTAATTAGTCTTAGTGAGGCTGTATCTGGAGTCCTGTGTCCAGTTCTGGGCTCCTCATGACAGGAGAGACATGTACCTCCTGGAGCAGGTCCAGCAGAGGGTGAGAAAGAGGATGAAGGGTCAGGAGCATCTCTCTTATGAGGAAGGACTGATGGAGCTGGGTCTGTTCAGCCCTGAGAGATGACTGAGAAGGGATCTCATCAATGTCTATAAGTATGTAAAGGGAGGTGTCAGAGAATGGATCCAGGCTCTGCTCAGTGGTGACAAGGAATAGGATGAGACACAAAGGGCAGAAACTGATGAACAGGAAGTTCCACTTGAACATGAGGAAGAACTTTCGTCATGTGTAGTGACCAGACACTGGAGCAGATTGTCCAGAGAGGGTCTGGAGTCTCCCTCACTGGAGATACTCAAGAACTGTCTGAATGCAATCCTGTGCCATGTGCTCTGCAATGACCCTGCCTGAGTAATTAATGTTAAGACCTATCCCTCTGCACCACCAGTGTGAAACACTGCTGCCTGATAGCGCACAGAATTTGGTGTGTGATGACAAATATGCTCCGAGTAGCTACAAAGTTCTTAAAGTTAACCAGCAGTGCTGCACCCCACTGGCTTGGCTTTCTGGAATGGTTCATCCTGTGTGTTACCACAACATGGCAGAATGATTCGCTTCACATTATTAACAATAAAATCTTCATTACCTGGCGTCTCCACTATGAGGATGGGAAAGAGACTTCATGTCTCTCAGGGATCTAGGATTTTGATAGAATTCTCTCTATAGCACTCAAATAATATTGATATTATAAAATTGATAAGGGTCCAGTGCTATGGTTATAACAAAAGGAAAATGTAAAAATTTCAGTTCTGGGGAATGAAGTATGGATTCCATGTAAAGAATCTGAAAAATGTCAGAACCCACTGGCTTAAGGACTAGAGTTTTCAAAATTATGTATAAAGCCTGTGATGAATAATTTGAGAGTGTATCTGTGACCAAATAAATTTCTTCTATAAATTTAGTAACATTCTGGTATGAGCTTCATTCATGCCTTTAAAACTTGTCATTGAAATCCATCATTCAATCTCTGCTGGTTGATTGGGTGTGGTCACAAAAAGTCATACTGAAGGTCTTCTGTTTTAAGAATTTTAATTCTTAAATTCCAGTTAATTCTTAATTCCAGTTAAATTCCAGTTAAATTCCAGTTAAATTCAAATTATGATGGACTTATCTAATTAAATGTAAACGTATAAGGTCAGCTGAGTTTCTGATTGAACACACTGATGGAATCATCTGAACACGGTCTGGGGAATCTGTGGCATCATTATTACACAACTTAAAATGAGTAGTACGTGTCTGTACTGAACATACATCAAACCATATGGAGAGCTGCACTTTAAACTCATAAAATTAGGCAGACATAAAATCTTTCCAGTTTTGAGGCAGATCTCAAAGAACAGATATAAAATTTTCTTCATTTTTTATGAACTGTTTACTAATTGAAAGATCAGAAAATTTTCTAGAAATTAAGTAATAAAAAGGTTTGAAATGGGCCAAGGATTGAGGGTATGAACAATTAAATACATTTTTACTGAAATACATAGCAATAATCATCAAGGCCTAAAGTGAACTGAATGCCGCATACTAATGTCATTCAAATTAGTGATAACTTGGGGAACTTGGGTAAAATAAATTTTCTGCAATTCAAGATTCATACTTAGAGATTCTTCGAGGCTACATTTCAGTGATTCAGGACAAATACACCCCAGGCTTCCAACGTCAATACACCTTCTGCTAATTTTGAGAGGCATTTGGACACTGTCCTTAAACAATAAAAAGTTTAAACTGTTGCTCAACCCTCAACTGGTCAGGCAGTTGTACTAAGTGACTGTTGCAGATCCTTTCCAACTGCAACTATTCTACTCTATTCTATTCTATTCTATTCTATTCTATTCTATCCTATTCTATTCTATCCTATTCTATTCTATACTTTTCTAATATATTTTACTCTATTCTAATTTAGTTTGTGGGGGAAAAGTGTCAGATTTAACAGCTTTAAGGATCTCTATACATTATTCTTTCACCTGGACCTAACCAAGGAGAGGACATCATTGTGAGGAAAAATCCTCATGGGCAGTATTTAGCTTTCGTCTCTGTTTCTTTTCAACTGGAAGATCTTTTCTCTTTGGATTTTTGACATCATGTCAGCAAATTTTTGCTTGCTCATTCTTTCAAACATAGCCACAAGGCATATTGAGAATCAAAATTGCTTCAGTACTTGACAGTACAGGTTTTGTAAATCCCTTCTTATCCTTGAATTGTTGAAAGAAAGTCGGGATTTGCAAGTGAAAGTATTTGAGTTTTTCGTTCGGTATTCAATGACTTAATTGGTGAAACTGTTTTGAGATTTGTAAGCATATTGTGGGAAGCAGAAATACTTTGTGAGATTTGCAAAATGCAGAGACCTTCCAGCGTCAATAACACACTCCTCAAAGCAGCTGAATATCAAGATAGTAGTTTAAAACAAATTTGGTTAGTTTTTAACAATGCCTGTTCAGCTTTTCAGAGATCACAGGTTCTGAGACATCTCAGTTACTGAGATTTAGGGCTTTGTGAGACAGGTGCTGCTGTGAGTTGTTATTTTTCTCCTGACAAGTTACCTGGTGCCAAAGAAACAGACAGGCAGGTATCATGTATTGGGCAGCTGGAGAAGAGGTAGGAAGAGAGCTCCTGGCATGGCTGGGAGATGTTGGGTCAGGCCCTGTGCAAAGAACACTACAACACTGTTCTCAAGGTCACATATGGAGAGATTAAAAGTGGAAATGGCATTTCTGTCACCTCTGCAAAGAAATCTGAAAAGGTCTCTGATGGCCGTTAGGTGTTTTTCTTACTTTGGCCCTTCTAATGGAAAAAACCTCACATTAAACAAGTGCCTGGAGGAAAAAGGACACACAGTGGACCAGCATCACCATTTGTTAATACCCTAATTCAGTGTATTCCTACAGGACTTGATCCGAATCTTGCTGGAGTCAGTAGCTGATTTAGGATTCACTATTTTAAGAAAACAGAGACTAATCCACCCATATGATGGATGTCCAAATATAGCTTTGGTATAAATAGAATAGAAATAGAATAGAATAGAATAGAAATAGAAATAGAATAGAATAGAATAGAATAGAATAGAATAGAATAGAATAGAATAGAATAGAATAGAATAGAATAGAATAGAATAGAATAGAATAGAATAGACTGAATATTTCAGTTGGAGGGGATCTAAAAAATCATCTAATCTGATGGCCTGACTAATTCAGGGCTGACCAAGTTAAAGTATGGTGTTTAAGGGCATTGTCCAAATGCCTCAAACATAGACATAGGACATCAACCACCTCTCTAGGAAGCAGTGTTTTACCACCCTCTCTTTAAAGGAATGCTTCATGTCCAATCTAAACCTCCCCAGGGGCAGCTTTGAACCATTCCCATACATCCTATCACTGGATAATGGGGACAAGAAATCAGCACCTCCTTCTCCAATTCCTTCCTCATGAAGCTGTAGAAAATAATAATGTTGCCCCTCAGCCTCCTTTTGAAGGCTTTCAGCAACATCTGTGATCCCAGCAGCAAGGGATCCTGCTGTTATTTATGCAGCACGTCAGGACCATGGTCCTTGTCACTGCAGGTGCTTTACAAACACACAGGAAGATAAACCCCCTATTCTAACAAGCTAATAAGATAGTAGCTGACCATAAATAACAATAGCAGGAATGTAAGAAAGAAGGATGACAGCAGCAACAACAGGAAGATTACACTGGTAGCTACTGAGCGAGTTGATGCCCTACTGAAGGCAATGACGTTCCTATTTACAAGCAAAAAAAATGAAATCGATGGCCCATGGCTGATTGAGAGCCAAACCATCACATGCTGGCCAATTCCTCATAGACGTCACAGCACACACACCTCATCTAAATCTTACAAGGAGCAGGTAAGTGGGTAATGCACTGCTTCCGTGCTCAGTGCAAGACAAATCCTTTGCTGAAAATAAATGTGGTAAGTCTCAGGTAGCCAGAAGTAAAACATATGTATGATTTTAAACCATAATGGATTTTTTTAACAGTAAAAAAAAACGTTAAATCCATGCTCAAAAGTTTCAGGGGTAAGAAATTTTGATTTATTTCTATGGAAAATGAAGGAATTGATCAGTGTACTGAAAGTTGTTTGTTGCCTCATGGAATAAGGCTATACATTCTGTAAACTGGTATAAACAAACAAAAAAAGTAAATTAATTTCTGATTCTAATCGAAGTGCAAGATCCTCACAGCCACACCAATTTTCATGACCAGAGATGTGGTCATCTCAACAGGCCAGTTCTAGCTGGATGGGGGAGGATCTTCCCTCAAACCACACCATTTACTCTGTAGATCCATTTACACATTTTTCCCCTGAGTGGTGTAAACACTCCAGCATTAAGACCTGAAATAGAGGTCAATGTACACAGCAGACAAGGAGGACACAGGTCAGTGTCACCTCTTCCACATCCATGCATATTTCGTCAGTCAAAACAGATATATAAACCTGATTTCCCTGATCAGAGAAAAAAAGAATAAAGAAGGGAAATACATAAAAAGTGCTAAAAAAAACCCCAGATGAAATCTGGGAGCTCTTTAAAAATAACTGAAGTATCTAAAATCTCATAAATACACATCGAAAAGAGAGGACAACATTAGTTATAACCCTTCCAGGCTCAACAAAAGACTGGAAGCAGAACTTAGAAATTAAAAGGCAATATTTAGCAAACAGAAAAGGGAAGCTACAGCTATCAACCAGGAGGGGAAGTTATAGGTTTTAGAAAATTAAAGCAGTAAAAGAGCAAAATCTGACTGTCTGGAAGAAGGTAGGTTCTGAATAATAGCTATAATAAAAATTCTGGTGCTTGGGGGGTGGCAGAACTTTTAATGAGATATATGTTTATTCAATATTTCTGGTTTGTATCTTGAAAGGAGCAGGAGGACGTATCTGAATCACATGAACATGATAAAGTATTTTCCAGTCCATTAGTAGCTGTGGAGGGTGTTAAACATCTCTCAGACATAAATAATTTTAAATCAGCAGGCCAGGATACTTGCTTGGATGGATTCTGTGTGAGTTGATGGAGGACATTTCTAGTTCATGCTCTGAATTTTGAATAGACAGGATGAATAGACAGAGATACAGGCAAAACAGCAGCAGGCTGGACAAATCCTAGCACTGTATGAGAAGAATTAGAGAAGGCAAGGTGGTTTAGGATACTATGGACAAAATTAGCCTGATATCTGTCACAGACATAATTCAAGAAAAAGCTGATTCTGGTATAAATTCATAAATTATTAGCCTGAGAAGGTGATTAATGTCAGTCAATACTACTTTTTTCACAGGAAAATCAATGCAATCAAACCAAAAAACCCCACATTTTTTGAAATGACAGGCTTGATAACTGCAAACATACTAAGACTTCAGAAGAGTGTGGGATTTAGTATTTCACTACCTTCTGGTTAAAAGTTGTCAAGAAAGCACATTAAGTGGGTTGAGAACTCGACGACTGTCTATTCTCAGAAAGAGATTCAGTGGAAAATTGTCAGCCTGGGGAGGAAGAATAGACAAAAAAGATTTGCAAGGACTTGCCTAATGCCACTCAGCATTTTCAGAAGAAAATGAGAAGACAAAAAAGAGGAGGTGACATCAGGACTGAAAGCAAGGAAAATGGTGAGGAAGTCAAATCAATTCTCAAGTGAAATTGCATGCCCTTGTGAAAAGCCCTTCTCCAGCCTTCATGTAAGTCCCCTTTAGGTACTAAAGGGCTGCTTTGAGGTGTCTCTGGAGCCTTCTCTTCTCCAGGCTGAACAGCCTGAACTCTCTCAGCCTGTCTCCACAGCAGAGCTGCTCCACTCCTGTGATCAGTTCAGTGGTTCCCTGGACTTGCTCCAACAGGTCAAACCTTTCTCGTATTGGGTATCCCAGACCTGGATGCAGGAGTCTGGGTTGGGTCTCACAGGAGCAGATCACAGAGGGAGAATCACATCCCTTGACCTGCTGGTCACGCCTCCTTTGATGCAGCCCAGAATGCAGTTGGCATATTGAGCTTTTTAACTGTGAACACCCCCAAGTTTTTCTCCCCAGGGCTGCTCTCAGTCCATTCTCTGCCCAGCCTGTGGTTGAGCTTGGATTGCCCTGAGCCAGGTGCAGGATGTTGCACTTGGCCTTGTTGAACTTCATGAAGTTCACCAGGCCCATCTCTCAAGCCTGTCCAGGTCCCTCTGGATGACATTCCTTCTCTCCAGTGTGTCAGCCACACCACACAGCTCAGTGTCATCAGCAAACTTGCTGAGGCTGCACTCAATGCACTTCCATGTTGCTGACGAAGATGTTAAACAATGCCAGTGCCAATACTTACCCCTGAGGAGCACATCTTGTCTCTGGTCTCCACCTGGACATCAAGGTGTTGATCACAACTCTTTGAGTCCAACCGCCAAGCCAATTCCTTATCCACCAAGGGGTCCATCTGTCAAACCCATCTCTCCAGTTTAGAAACAGGGGTGCCATGTGGGACAGTGTCAAATACATTGTGTAAGTCCAGATAGGTGGCATCAGTTGCTTTTCCCTCATCCCCCAAAACTTTAACCCCATCGCAGAAGGCCACCAAATTTGTCAGGCACAATTTTCCCTTAGTGAAGCCCTGTTGGCTGTCACCAATCACCTCCTCCTTTTCCATGTACCTTAGAACAGTTTCCAGGATGATCTGCTCCATGATCTTGCTAGACACTGAGATGAGACTGAGCAGTCTGTAGGTCCCCAGGTCTTTCCTTTTATCCCTTCTTAAAACTGTGCTTGCTATTTTCTAGTCAGTGGGATCTTCGTGGGACAGCCATGACTTTCAAACTGGATGGATTGTGGTTTAACCACTTTATCCACCAGTTCCCTCAGGACCTGCAGTTGCATCTCATCAGGTCCTGTGGACCTGTGCACCTTCTGGTTCCTTAGATTTTCTCAAATCTGATCTACAGCGGACAGTTCTTCCTTCTCCTAGTCCCTGCCTCTATCTTCTGTGATGTGGGCAGGGTCACTGGGGTACGTGTCAGTAAAAAAACCTTTGTTTTTGAGTACCTCAGCCTTCTCTGTATCCCAGCTGGAGTTCAATTCTTTCCACTTCACCAGTGGAATGTCCCCCCCTCAAGGAAGTGCCTTCCTAAGCACCCTCCCGCACAAACACTGAAACCACTAAGTTTAGTGTCAACCAGATGAAACTGAATAAAATTTAGACTTTTTTTTTTTTTTTCCAAGAGTGAGGATGTTTAATTACTGGAAAATAGTCACAAGGCAAATACTCTATCTCCTGATCAAGAGCAGATGTCTTGTTGGAAGACAGATGCTAAAACAACAAAATCACAGTCAGGTGGTAAGGCATACTGGTAAGGTAATAAGGACATAAAATAAAAGATATTATTTGGTTTGAATTTTACGTCCCTAATATATTATATAGTAGTGAACCTGTCAGGAATGCTTAGAATCCAGACAGCACTAGCACAATTCATTGGCTAGTCTTGATCTTGGTGGCCACAAAGGCAAAACTCCTATTGATTTTAATGGAATAAGCAATTAGCCAAATCCAGTAAAATGTCAGGCTAGATGCTGGTCTGTGAGAACAAATCTGAAGTGATTTCTTCATATTTTCATTCCAGTCAATAATTTTTGGCTCCTTTGAAGTCCAGCTCAGCTGCTGTCAGTCATCACCAGAGCTAGCATTATCTCACAGATCTGCCAAGCCCCCAACACAACTAGTGTGTCTCCTTAGTTTTGCAAGACAAAAGATTTTGCAGCAAAAACAGAGAGATTAATTAATACCATATAAACAGCACAGTGTATTTTTTTGGATATCTGATTTCTGAAATCTCCTCTTTTATGTATTTTCAGACAGTCACAATTATACCACAGCACAAATTTGTGTGTCAGACCCAGGAAGAGATTTCTAATCTGTGAGGAAGCAAAGCAAGCAGGCAACGATGAACTGATGATGAATGAAAGAGAGAATGCAAATTCAGACCGTAAGCAGTTAATACAATAATTAGTCAGGCGATTTATTCAGCATAGGGGTAACATTTGCACAAGCTACTTAGCATATGCAGATAGCAAGTGCAAATATGGTTGTCTGAGAGAACTTCCACTGTGCTATCTGCAGTGATCAACACAATGCAAGAGACAGTCAGCACAGAATATCAGTTGAACAGATCTTTTTGTGCTTTCAAATTTGTATTCTCTTTCCAATTAGCCACAGGCTAGTGTATTGACACAGATTGTTAATATCTGTATCAAAGTTCAGGCGTCATCTAGCGTAGCTCACAAATGGGTGGGCAATTTGATGAGCACAAAGATCTTACCACTCTACAAGATTATCCGCCAAGATTACGTTGACAGGATATGTTTGAGAAGTACAAAAACTCATTAGCAAAAATGTTCTAATGCATCATGCTACAGCTAGTGGATTAAAAATATAATCAAATATCTCTTCAAAAACACAACAGCACCGTCAGTAATCAGCAGGAGTAGAGCAAAAAGTGTAGAATATTAGAACAACTTGCTATTATTGTCCTTGCATGTCCTTTTTTTTTTGAGGCATACCTGGCAGCTGAATATTTTTACTTTGTCTGCAATAACCAGTCAAGCAGCTCAGAAAATGCAATGACAACTTGATAAGAAAAATGATATGTTCAGAGATATAAATAGTTTGAGCACACACTGCTATTTCCATAGATTCAGAGAGGTTAGGAATACATCTTACATAACAGAAAAAAATGGTTGAAAATTATTGAGCATTCTGCAAAACGTGTCTTAACCACAGTTTTTTAAAATGAGGAAAAAGAAGAGAAAGGGTTTTTGTGGGTTGTTTTTTTCTATAGGATGCATACTCAGAAGCACTGCAAATTGTACATCCTCGAGTGTGATTCAGAAGCACAAATAAAAGTTTAAGACTTGAGAGATGCAAAAGTGCTACAAATTGCTGTTAACATTGAATTTGATTGTGGCTTTGTCCCAGTCTCAAACAAGGACCAAATGCATTAAAGTCACAGAAGGATTTCCCCTGGCTCACTCTTCATTCTGTTTTAAATGCAGTCTCCAGGCCAGGCTTGGGGCAGAACGGGCTGTTTATCTGGATCCTTGTTTCACAGGTTCTTGTTTGGATTTGGTCTTGTCTTGAATCTACCAGGATGCTGAGAGCATTGCACAAAGCAGGATAAGAGAGGCCTCCCTGGACAAAGTTTTATTCATGGGATGTCTTGCTGATGGCATACACTGACTCAAATGGTGAAGTTGCTTTTAGGGGATAAACAGAGCAAGAGAAAGGGAGAATGGAATAGTGAAAACTCTCCCCAGTGGCCAGCCAGGAAGAAAAACAATCTTCCAGTTGATGGTTTCTGCCTGTGATCCTACTAACACTCACTTGAACAAGGTTTGATTACATGTTGCACACCGATTAACTACTTAACTTTGTGCATGTATACATATTTTTGGATAATAATTATTGGCCATTGAAATGTTTTTTATGTATTGAAATCATTCATTAAGTCTTCCTCTCCTCTACTATATATAGGCAGGAAAAGGGGAGAGAGTTATTCTCACATTTGTTACAATTTCTTACAGGAAAAATGTGACTAAATCAATATATCTCACGATTTGCAAGTTTGAGATCATGAGAACAGCACACAAAAGCAACAGCATGAGATATGCAGGTGTAAAACTGCCACAGCAACTCGAGGGTGCACAGGTGAAGGTGGCAGAGTGGGAGAGTGGGGTCCCAAGTGAAATGGAAAGTCCCCAGAATGAGAAAGGCTATGGCACTCTGCAAGGTGAAGGATACTCCATTAAAAATTAAAAGTGTATGTCTGACTTCATTGGTACATCACACTTCATGATAAATAATAAACTTCTCTTAGTGTATGTTCTTAATCTCACCCAGCACCTGGAGGTTTGTGGTGATGAACAATGTTAGGCTGTGGGAGACTCTGCTTCAAGAGAGCTCCTAGAAGGATGAGGGGAAGATCAGATGGAAACAACAACAGGGAAGTGTTCAGTTCTTGTCTCATCAAAAGTACTCTTTGTCAACAAATAATAAAATCTAACAATATTGTATTATATGTTATTAGCAGACTCCTAGGGGACATTATAATTTTCTCATTCCATTTTTAGAAAGGTTAAAGAAAAATACATTTTGAAAGGAAACTTTGGTTTCTTTTTATGAAACCCAACAAGCATAAAACTTTGCAAATGATGTTTTCCACTTGTCCAATCATGGACAGCCATTGCTCAGCCTATTTTAAAACTTGACCCTGATGAGGCAGTGAAAACCAGGGTGGTAAAGGTACGATTCCAAACTGAGATTGACCTACTTCTTTTAGCCACAGACATGAGGACTGAAAGTTTTAAAGAGCTCAGCTCATGTGTCAGACATTATCCTTATTTTTACATCGGCTAGAAAGAATATCTGAGGATAAAACAGAAGCCTACCGGGAGGAAGCAAACCAGCTACCAAAATATTTCCAAAAAAATTAAAAGTCCATTAAAGGAAATCCACATATGCAATGTATCTTATGAAAACACATGTCTTCAGCACCTTGCCTATTTTATACTATTTTATGGTATTAAAAATAAAGATTTATAACAGAGCAGCTTTCCAGTAGTACTAATGCAAAAATTATTTGCAGGATTCTGTACAAATATTGAAAAATCACAATTTTCCCATAGTAAGCCTTTTGTCACATGGCCAATGGCATGCTGAAAAAACGTATTCAAGGTCAAGGGCACAGGGATATATCCCGTTTACCAAAAATGAACCATGTGTTACTCTTTAGAAAACTCATGGTTCTGGTCTAAACTCCTTCCCATGGATGTAATTAGCAACAGAGTCAGACCACTGAGCGTTCTTGGAAAATCTACCTACAGATACAGCTATAACACTGCAAAAGGTATTCCTGAAGTACAAAGAATGAGAATTTTTTGGCTTTCAGCTGAAGGCCGTATGATGTAGGGAGTGGAAGTGCACATCTCACTGTGTGTCTAATCCCCAGTGAGGGTTTCTCTGAATGACCTACAGAGCACTTTGGCAAAAATAGCAATGCAGATTCAGTGACCAAAGCATCATTTTCCCTTCTTGCAATTAATTGTTTGTACCTATCTTTCATGGAAAAAATACTGCATCCCAGTTTTTAGGTGAACACTACAGATTGTCCACATGGTCCAGCAGAGACTGAAGAAAGTCTTTGCTGTGCAGAACCCAGAACAGGTTTGAATTCCTGTAACAATGCCATAACCTTGGATCTCAGATGTGTTTCTTCTCAGATTCTGGAAAGGTTCAGTCCAGAAGTGTCTACTGTCATTGTCAATTGCTCACTGATACCATGTTAAGGAAACAAAGCTGCAAAGGTGACTGTGCTGAAGAAGCAGAGACAACGTGGAAGGCACAAGGTGCTCTGCTGCGAAAATGAAGCAAGACTATGGATAATACTTCACAACTTAAAGTCGTGGATACTTGTGCACAAGCTGCTTGTGATTATGAAAATGTGAAAAGGGAAATTCATACAATAATAATTCCATCTTGAAAGGAATGAAGGAGAAATGGGAAGAAATATTTTCTTATTAATAATTATTGCAGTGTATAACACAGCAGTCCTTCCCTATTTCTTTGTGACAAAATAAAAAGCCTGAATGATAAATTTAACCCGTCTATTTCTATCTGGAATTTTTAGCTTTTTTTTTCAGTAGACAAATGTCAAATTAACATCTCTTCTTCACATTGTTCAGCATCCAACAGTTACCATCCTTTCCCAGAAGCAAGATGGCCTAGCAGGTGGTAGAGTAGAACACGATTTATCCACAGTCATTTTCTTGCCCTTCCAAGTCAAATTCTGAACTTTTTCTAAACCTGAAAAACCTTGTGGTTTTTTTTTAATATATCATTAATATAATGGAGAATTTGAGAAGGGAGATGAGGAGGAGAGGGGAGATCTAAAACAAGTTGCTTAGAATGTATCACACAGTTTTAAAGTCACAACATGATATTAAGATGAAAAATTAGCTGTCTTGAAGTATCATCACCTTTGGTGCTCCCTGAAGTTTTACAACATTTTTTCTCTTAAACATGTATGTAGTTTATTTTTTCTCCTCTTTATTATCACTTAAGCAAATGAATAGAGAAAACTCATCTTACCTGAAGCAAATGGAAAAAATCTAATTTGACTTCACTGGAGTCAGGATGTCACCTAAAGAGCCAGCTCCTGAGTAAACAAAAAGTTTATGCAGCTTTCCTCCAGAACATGAGTAGACTGCAGACTCCACTGCCATGGTCTGCAGGCACCACAGAATGAAATACAGCAACATTTTCATAAAGGACAGACACAACCCAAAAACATCTCCAAATATAAGCTGGAATTAATGGAATTCAAAGCAGAATTTAACAACATGGCAGGAACACCACAGGAAACAGTGTGAATGTTAACAAATGAACTTTATACACACGGCCCACTCATGCACTGAAAGGGCCTGGAGTGACTGGTGAAAGATTTCTAAGATGGGTGAGAGAGGGCATGTGAAAGCATCTGAACAGGAAGAGTGAGTTCTAAAAAGGAAATTATTCCTGTGACAAAGAAGACAACAGGAAGAAGCATTTCCATTTTTTATGGGTGGAAATCAGAGAATTTCCATCAAGTCCATGCAAATTACTCCATTACAAGAAAGTTGAAAGTCTGCACGTGCACTGTCAAACTATGTTGGCCTGAGGATGTGCTTTTCTCCAAGACAGTTTCAGATATGGCATTTTTCACTGCAGCTATGTGATTGTTTAATCATATTAAGATCTTAATTTACACTTTTGTTCCTCCACACTTTTGTAAAAATGAGCCAAATAATTCCAAAGAAGAAATAGATACATCAGATCTTTATTATCTAATTGAGCTAATTGAGACAGAGTCCTTTAGGAGAATAATGCAAACATTGAATAAAATTGAGAGAAAAAAATGTTTTGTCCAAACCTAACCAGAAACTTTTTCATGGCTATTTCTTGTTCCTGTTTAGGATACGAGAACCACTAGGAAAGTGCTATATCTTTACTTAAATACACAAAATACTTTTTCAGTTATTTGTCAGGAAAACCTGTGAAAGATAAAAGCAAACAATCATTTGGCAGACAGTTTGGCTGTCAGGATCATCATTGTGCTGGCAAGTGGGTAAACAAGGTCCTGTCAAAACCTAATCCTCCCTCCTGCCTGATTTTGTGTTCTCCTAAGGGTAGAAGACAAGACTTGTGCTTTTTCACAATGGCACATGATGATGGCTCCAGGCATGTGCAGTTCAGCTGCCTGAGCTCATCGCATGAACCCTTTTTAAACTGGTTTATTGAGGATCTGCATCAGCCCATCGGTGGTGCAAGATCAAGACTCTTCTATTCTTATACTCAGCCATGTCCCTATTTATTCCTGAGAATGAGGGCTACTTCTGAAAGCAGAAAAGACATAGTCTGAGGTTTTAAGTCTTTTCAGCTTTCAAAGAGAGATAAACCTCTTCCTGTCTTTTTATTCCGTAATGAAAGTTTCTAGCCATTCCTGTCTCCTTATGGTTGGGTTGGGAGGACACAGAATCTCACCAGGAAGTTTCCCTGATGAATGGAAAACTCCAATACTGTTTAAATCAGAACAAAGGTTTGGAAGTGTTTTCTGTCCAGTGACTTTGGTCCTGGGGTACTTGTTTTATTCTCTTAAATCCAGGATTTCACAGGAGAAAACATTCCCCTTGCGTAGTTTGCAGTCCTGCTTTTTTTAAAGAGGTTGCATGTGGGGTTTGTTTTTCCCTGAAAAAGTTTTGTGATTGGAGTTCTGCATTCTGTGAAGCAAAAAGGTAGTATGTGGATTGATTTTGTTAGACCATAGAATTATCTCTCTTTCTGCAACATATTAAGTCTGAAGTATCTTATCCCCCGTTCCATTCCTATTCCTTTTTCTTCCCACTGTTTCACTTCATCTGTTATTTCAAAAGCGCTCCCTGTTGTATTTGTTACATTTAATATCTGTGAGAAGCACTTACAGAAAGGCATTTGCTACTATTAGAAGGAGAAAAAAAAGCACCCCATCCCATTTCTATTAAGAGGTTTAAAGCAACCTATTTAACTTTTCTGCCTTCAATTTTTTTTTCCATATTCAGTTTGCCTGACATAACCTTTTCATTAGTGTATGAGCTACAGCAACTCAGCCTGGAGAGGCACATGAGATTCACGTACACCCAGTGTCTGAGGGCTTTTATACCCTCCAGGATGGAAATTCACTATGGTAATTTCAGCCTAATCAATTGAAATACAAGATTGAATCTACTGCTAATTGACTGAACAAAATTGAAATCTGGCAAATGTCATAACGTCAGTTTACTCATTCAAAAGTTCCTCATTGACTGAGGAGGGAGGTTGTTGGAGGAGGGTGCCAGAATGAGAGGTTACTCAGGAGCTGTGGTGAGGTGTTTGGGGAATCACAGGATAAAGGCAATGCATTCACTTGGGTCAAGCTGGTTCACACCCTTGTGTGAAGTATGTTGGTTATTTAGTTCTCAGAAAAACAACACATTTGTGGTTAAAAGAGCTGCCTGGAAACATAGAGAAAGTCATTGACAGTTGGGAGAGCACAATATAACTTCATTCCCACCCATTCCTTTCCTGTTCCATTTGTATCTTTTATAAGAAAGTGAAAAGTTTGGCCCTATGGTAGGAAAGCCTTGACTACTGTCTTCAAAGAAAAAGGCTGAGGATCAGAGCATTACTTGTTGAAAAAGGTTTTGCAACTTCTTGCTTTTGTTAATGACTATTTCAGCATCTAATAAATCTACCTTCATCATCAGTCATCAAAGAACCCTAGATTTCTCAGATTCTGATGCTCTTGATCAATCAAAATTTTACTGAGAGTCTTCAGGTTTGTTTATGAGTGAGAATTAACTAACAAGCAGATATTTAACACCAGCTAAACCCCAGCTAAACACTCAGGGAACGTTAGGTGGGATATTAACTCTTGCAGTTTCTTTTCAGTGTGGTCAGAGGCACCTTTCACCTAAACTTTGCTGTTTAAATCAATATATGTAATGGACATTTATGTAGTGAAAAGAAATTTATGTCATGAAATACACTGAAATTACCTGGACTCATACCACTCTACCCCCCAAGTTTTTATATCTCTGGATTAAATTAATGGTTGATCTCCTCGCAGAAACTTTATGATGCAGATCTTATAGGGAGAAGCTTGTAACCTGTAGGGATACAGGTCATAAATTTTCTTATAATTTATCCATTTAATGTGCTTATAGAAGATAGAATAACTTCTGAGCACATGTTATTCTTCAGATCTTTTAAAGTCAAAGGACCATCTGCGTTTCCCAAATGTATCAATAGATGTACTTATTCCTACCAACTTGGTTTTGTAAGTATCCTTAGACAGCACTGGATATTAGTGCAGTCCTCCAATGAGAATAAATATGGAATTTTAAGCTATTTGACATTGTTTTATATTTACTCAGGAAGACTTTTCCTGTCTGCAGTTTTACCATTACCACAGATGATGATAACCCTTGTAGATACCACCCTCCCTCTGCTAGAGACAGCTGAAGCAGGATCAGTGAAGCTTAATTTGGGCATCTATACTGCAAGGCACACTACTATTAATAAACTTATGAAAAGCCATTGGAAAACCATTTTTCTTGAAAGTTTTTTTTTTCTAATCTCCATATGGTACAAGCTTGCTTTTATTTTTTACCTACAGAGAAACCTGTGAAATTCTCTTTTTCTTCAATTCAGCCTCATAAATTTATCCCCCCTGTCGATTAGTTCACATGACATGAATGATGCTGCAGGCATGGCATCCACAGCCTACTGCACACCTGCATTACTCATTCCCTGGGATGAGCAATTAAAAGGCTCACATACCCCTGCTTACATTTCTGAAAGAATTCCTGGTTAAGGCTTTTATTGCAATCATAGAATCACAGAACTGTTTAGGTGGGAAGTGACTGTTGTTTTTCGGTGGTTTCCGAGCTCTCACGCCGCTCCCACGCGCTTCGCTCGGGCACGTGCCGCACCCTGCAGTCGGACGGAACCTCGGACCCTCCGTTTGCCGGAGGTGTGAGATCGGGGCGCGCGATCCGGGATCGCGGCCTCAGCGCCGCTCCTGCCGCCGGGAC